>ML801342.1:153838-171389 GCA_009831015.1 Picea engelmannii
TAGCATAGCATTGGGTGATTATGTAACTCCTTTGAGGTGTGAAAAGGGGCTCTTTAGGGCTTAATTAGGTCTTTGACCAGCCTACCATGCGGATTCAGCTCAGATTTGGGAGTCAAATCGGCTTGGGAGCTGATACATAAGTGTTTGGGAGGCCGACCAATTCCATAAATGCGCTGTTTAGTAGGTGCGCGGGTTTTTTCGCCAACGGCCGTGCATCGTGCGCACATGCGTGCATTGTACATTCCTGTTCAGCGCATATGCATGCACACCCAACTTCTGTAAAGCAACCTTCAATTTTTGGTTATTTTTTATAGTTTTTGACCCTTTTGCAATGATGTGAAATTAATTCAGTGCCATGAATGACTTCATACTTGTTTGACGATGCTGAGTTCTTGTCGCCATGTGCGGACGAAATTTCAGTGATAATAGATGCCCCCTGATGGATGAGGTTAGGAGCATACGTATAGCCGAAATCCATCAATGTTTGTTTTACTGAGAATGGTGTTGGAAGAGAGAGCAATAGTGAGACTGTTTAGAGCGATCCGTTGAAGAAGGAAGGAACTGGTAGAACCTGACCTTCCATAAGGTGCGTAACAATATACAATTGTGTACAAATGAGGCAGGCATGCCCCATGCTCGTGGTATGTAGCTCTGACAAAAAGATTATGGAAGTGTTGGTGTAGATAACTGCAGCGCCCTCAGGGGCAGTAATAATAAAGGCAAAAGACAATTATGCAAAGGAACATACTCTGAACAATAGGCAATGATCGCGGAAATAAATAGCGACGAGGATGTGGGCATTGATGGCCCTACTAGGTTCAGAGGTCTTTGACAAATGATAAAAAGAACTGCAATAGTTGCAAAGTAAGACCCACCATAACATGAGAAAGTGTTGGCGTCGAATGTTATGGGGGTCAATGACATCAGGGAGCAATGGTGTTTCACCCTGTGCCGTCCGATATCTCTCATTAAATGGAGAATGAGAATCAAGATATTGTCGCCCTTCTGGAAAATGTGTGCTGCTGTCGACAAAAGGGGGACGCGACTCCCAGAAGCAAAGGGCTTCATAGAATCTACTGAGGTGAGGAAGTGGCAGAGGTACATGGACGAAGTCAAAAGGTGGGAAGATTCAAGACTGCCCTTGGTTGGAGGGTGTATGATATAATGAGTGGCTGCAACCGTGTGACAAGGTCGAGTGTCAGGGGGATGCCAAGAACGAGGATAAGTTGTGCCAGAGGCAGGACAAGGTGAACAAATTCAAAGGGTAAAGGTAAGTGACCAGGGTAGTACTCTGAAGATATGGACGATGTCGGTTAGAGTAGATGAGAAGCAATGCTCCAACCAAGGGTGACATGGGTTGCGTGTGGCCAAAAAAGGAAGCAAGTCGCTAATGGTGACGACAAAAGGAAATGACTAAAAATAAAGGTGTTTGTACAATAAATAATGAATAATTTTGGGAAAAATGTACAAATACAGAAACGGGTGCCCCAGTGTGAAATGAGTGCCCCAGAAAGGTAGAAACTTCTTGGAAAACTGATGAAGGGTGGGGGCCCTATTGGTGAGTTTCTGTATGAGGTAGGTGAAATGAAGATAGGTTCGCAGATGGGCAAACTGATGGTGGATGAAATGGAGGGTTCATGATCCTGCAGAGGTGCAGGTAAAAAGAATAGAACCATAAAGAGCTGATCTGGGAGTCCATATGGGAAGCTAGCAAAAATGAGGAGAAGAAGTATGGGGTTGATTCACAACATGATGAAATACTACCGGGACTCCCAACCCTAAAGGGTAATAAAGAACAACATGAGTGTCAAAAGTGCCAAAAGGTGCTATGAATGGGACAACTCATGTGGGTGAGAATGCTATCGGGTTACAGTACCGATGATGCAAATGGAGGTGTGGGTACTACAGAGCCGGGAATGAGGATCCTAAAGGCCAATATTAGCGGGTGTGACTGGAAATGTAAATGCAATACCACGGGAGAGACTACATGCCAGTGTTGAATATATACCTGAAGGGATGGTGTTGATGACCGATGAGCAAGTACCTGCGCATAGAACAACCAAATACCCAAAGTGAACAATATCTGAAGAGAATCAAAGATATGAGCATGTATTTGACAAATGTGACAATGCACGTGCGTACTTGACGATGATATGAAAAAAGGTGCCCCGGGGGCTCAGGATGAAAATTCACCTAGGGACAGCTATGATGTAGGTGGCGGGACGCTGATCCCATGGCTGAAGATGGTTTGAAAAATGGACACCTTAGGCTCTCGGAATGATGAGTGGAAGTTTTGCAAAAGGCCCATATATAGCTGTAGGGCCCACATTGCCACCTCATTTGTACCTGCTGCCCCAGTGACTGGACGAGCAGATTTCAGAGGAGATTTGGAGATTCAGGGAGGACGAGGCAGTCGATCGACGTTCTGCGAGTTTCAGGTTAGTGGTCTGATCATCCTGCATAGAAATAGGTTTTCAATTTTTGGGTAGGGTAGGTATGGGGGGGCATATAGGGGGTTTGAGGGGATTTTTTATAAGATGTGGGCCCACATGCGCGGGCGATTCAGTGGAAGGTGCGCACACGTTCGCGCCTGTCCACTGAATATGAGCGCATGGGTGCGCGGGTAGGGTAATTTAAGGCGCGCCTGAAAGGCACACCTATTTTGTGAACAGGCGCGCATTAGTGCGCGCCTGTGGGTTTGATAGGCGTGCACTAGAGCGCGCATGTATGGTGGACAGGGAAAACAGGTGCACATCAGTGCGCACCTGTGCAGTGGACAGGCGCACATACGTGCGCGCCTGTGTAGTGAGCAGGTGCGCATGTGTGCGCGCCTGTGGGTGATAAAACCGCGCTTAGGGGGCAAGGTTGAAGGGTGAAAAATGAGTCTTTTTTGATGCATTTGATGGTTGCATACGCTGATATAGGACTCTGTGTGGTGTGAAGGTGGCTATCAGTGACTATGGCTGTTCGGTGGCGTGAGCGAGACTGGTCGCAATTGCGAGATGTTGTGACCAATGCATGGCTTGAGGTGTGAGCGACTTTAGCGACCTGTGGGTTGCTAAAGTTATTTGAGTGCCCGTTGATACGGGCACAGGAGTACTTACTCCAGTTCCTTCTCCAGATGTGGAGTCCAGAGCTGCACTGCTTCCTCGTGCGAGGAGAGTAGATCCCCTTCACTGGGATGGAGGATATATATTTTCTGATTGGGATCCCCTTCCGGAGAACGCCTTTTCCGGCAGAGCCTGTGCTACCGAGGGATACACCCCTTTCTACGATCGTCGAGCGATATTTCTCAGGCGAGAACATCATGTTAGGGATGGTGGTGAGCATCAATGCTATTGATGCCTTAGCACATCGCTGTATAGCGGCGATGATTGTTCGTGCCTATGGGTCACTGGTGACCCAACGGATTAGTGGTGGCCAGCTCTTGGTGCTGGAGAGGGTGGTGGTGGGACGTGAGCGGTTCGCATGGGGGCTTACGCTGCATGCACGGATGATCACGCAGTTGGACCGTTGTCGGTCCACAGGTACAGGAGAGTTCGCGTTTGGCTCGATCCTGGTAGCCTGGTTCTTGGAGAGGGTGTCGATGCTGCGCCCGAGGGTTCTACTAGAGGCGCCAAGGGCACAAGAGCCGCGCTTGAGGCGGTGATCTGCAGTTTTGGTTCGCCACGGTGGTGGCGAAGGTGGGCATTATTTTTCGGCGCAGGCGGCGCAGATATGGCGGCAGATGCCGCAGGTGATACTGCAGTACCCCTATGTTGGGGTTGACTTCCGGGGAGACCCGGACATGGTGCTGCCTCCTAGGGAGGCGTTTGACCATCGAGGTATGTTGAGTATTGTGTATGTTTTTGATTTATGTTATCATTTGAGATATCAGTTCCTATGTATGTGATATAGATGTTGATACGATCTGCTGTTGTTTTTTTGTGCATGTGCAGATGTGGCACCTCGCGGGCACGAGGTGGAGTTGCAGGGAGTGCTGGTTCAGCGAGAGCCAGAGAGACTGCCTCATGGAGAGAGACGACGACGGGATGAGGCCGCGGGGCGACCAACAGAGCCCGAGAGGGCAGCGAGGAGGCATCGGTTCGATGACCCTAGTGCGGGGCCATCACACGCTCCTTCGGCGGCGGTCAGAGCTGATTTTGATGATATATGCCGTCATCTGGAGACGGTGTTACAGGACGTGCCTGAGGGCATGTGGATACGCATCCAGGATGAGGGATTCCTGGAGCAGTGTATAGGAGTACCGCCACCATGGTGGTCTATGTGACGAGCGGCTGTGCTTGCCACCATGACGAGTGGACACCTACCGCCGGGGTAGGAGGGTCCTATGGGTGGTCCTCCACCACTGCCTGGGGCAGGTGGGGGTGGGCCATCACCTCCTCCTGAGGGTGGAGCAGGTGGGGGTGTGATAGAGGCACCCTGATTTATGTATGATGTATATTGGTTTTTTGTTGTATATAGGCTGGTGAGCCGATTTTTGTACCGAGGTGTGGCACTGGCCTGCAGGCATATGTATTTTTGTATGTAAACATTCAGATGGCCGGAGAGGCCTTGATATATATATGAGTATACATTTTTTGAGATCCTAATGTTGTCTACATGTGTGTTTCTTTTGATGATGATGATGTCTATCCTATGTATATGCTATGACAGGATGTATGAAATGTTTTATGTATGTGTAGTTTGATGTGGTATATGCCAATCTACCACCGTGTTAGCTATTTCATCTATTGTTTGATTCAATTGTCTTGGAATATGTGTAAATGTAATGGAATCAAAATGTCGAGATAATAATATAACCTGCAGGTATTTTTGAAAGAGGCACGGATCGTGTACACGGTAAACATTGTTGAGATGGAGAACGATTAGTTGAGAGTCGAGGAAAACGCTAAGGTGGCGAATATGATGATGCTGGGCATTGGCCAAGAGGCCTATGACCGCAATGTATTTGGCTTGGTTGTTGGTTGCTGGTCCCAAACATATGCCGTTTGAATGTAGCATTTCACGTGAGGGTGTGTAGAGAGCTCAAGCAGCCGAAGTGAGATGTTGTGTCCAACGGCTGGCGCCATCGGCGTAACCAATGTGGTAAGATGGTGGAGGAAGTATCTGTCAATAGCACAAAGGATAGTTTAGATGAGAGGGTAGGAGAAAAAGATTAAAAAACGCTAGAAAAGAAAAGAATCTAAAGTAGCATGACTACGTTTAAGCATAAAATTTCTTGAGATATAACCCATTGACGGGTTCTTTGAGGGAGAGGCCTTCGGGGGAGGCTAGGATGTATGCGCCTTTAGTGAGGCAATGTTGGATGATGTAAGGGCCATGCCAAAGTGATTTGAATTTGCCGTGGCCAAAGGTATCATGAGAGATATCATAGGCCAAGACGAGGTCACCTTCGCGAAATGACCGAAGGTTGACATTGCGATCAAAGGTAGCCTTGGATCGTTTTTTAGATGCCTCGTTGTTCTGCAAGGAAGATCGACGATCTTCATCCAGAGACTCCAAGTTCAGCAAGCGCTGGTCCATTGGAGCAGTGTTAGGTAAAAGCTCAATTGCGGTGCGTAGGGTGGGAATTTCGCACTCGATGGGAAGAGTTGCCTCGATCCCATGGACTAAATGAAATGGCGTGAAACCTATAGCGGTCTTTAGTATCGTTCGATATGCCCATAGCGCGGAAAATAACATATGATTCCAATTGGTTTTATGTTTATTAACCGTGCGCTGTAACATGGTCTTGAAGACTTTGTTCACTGCCTCGACCTATCCGTTTGACTGAGGGTAATATGGTGAGGAAAAATCGTGAGAGAAGCCTAATCGAGATGAGAGTTCGATGAAGATCTCATTCTCAAAGTGTTTCCCATGGTCGGAAACAAGTTGGAGTGGTACTCCAAAACGGGATATGACGTGGTTAAAGAAAAAAACGCGTTGCAGTGTCAGCGGTGTTGTTGAAAGTGGGCATAGCTTCGGCCCATTTGGTGAAGTAATCAACGACGACAACAATGTATTTGTGACTGTTGTTGGATGGGGGATTGCAAGTCATAAAGTCGATGCCCCATTTACAAAAAGGGCCCGCAGTAATGACAGGGTGAAGAAGAGCGGGGGGAGCTCGGGCTTTGTTGGCGTAGAGCTGACATTGCTCACATCGTTTCACGGCATGAATGCAATCGTGAAACAAGGTAGGCCAAAAGTAACTGGCTCAAATAATCTTCTGAGCCATGGATATACCCAAAAAATGCCCCCCTCATGCGCCGCTGTGGCAGTCGTTTAAGACTCTGTTGGCTTCGTCAATAGTTAGGCAGCGAAGAAGGATGGTGTCCACGCCCCTCCGGTATAGGATGTCTTCGATGAGGAGATAGCGGGGGGCCTGATGGCATATGCGCCGATGATCATCTTGTGATAAGTGGTTACCGAAATTTTTAGTTTGGAGGTAGACGAGAAGGTCACCATACCAAGGATCATCGGAGGCGATGTAAAAGAGATGTTCTTCAGGAAAGTCAGTGTTGACGGGGGCACTGAGTGTGTCAGAGGGGAGGTCCGTGACAAGTTTGGAGAGAATGAGGGCTTTCTTACTCTTAGGGGTTGAAAACTCGAGGTCGTACTCCTGAAGGATAACGATCCAACAAGCGAATTTTCCATTAACTTGATGTCGGCTGAGCAAATATTGGATAGGGTTGGAATCTGCGACGACCTTGGTGGTGCGAAGCAGAATGTAATGGCGCAGTTTCTGAACTGTGAGGACAACTACAAGAGAAAGTTTCTCTTTGTGTTTATACTTCAATGGTGGCCCTGAGAGGTTCTTACTAACGTAGTAAATGACGTGCTCATGATTGTCATCTCCAAGCTGGACGAGGACGTCGGCTACTGATACAGCTGATGCTGATACGTAGAGGATGTAGTCACGATTATAGTCAGGCGCAGTAATCAAAGGTGCATTTGAAAGCGCTGCTTTAAGATCGTCAAATGACTGTTGGGCGTAGTCGTCCCAATGGAAAGGGATGTCATGACGTAGTAAGCGAAGGAAACCGTGTGCGTGTATGGTGTAATCAGGAACAAAGCGTCTAAGAAAGTTAGCTTTGCCCTGTAGACTCTGAAGTTGTCACAAATTCTGAGGAGGTGGAATTTCGGTGATGGATTTGACTTTGAGGGGGTCTACGGTAATACCATTTTTGGAAATGATAAAACCAAGGAGGTGCCCTACGGTGACACAGAACACACACTTGAGAGGGTTCAAGCGGATGTTGTACTGACGACACCGTTGGAAGATGATTCATAAATCATCAAGGTGCTGGGTGCGTTTCTTGGATCGAGCAGTGAGGTCGTCCAAGTAGGCAAGGATGATGGCAGCCAGATCGTGAAAGATGTATGTCATCACCCGCTGGAAAGTTGCGCCGACATTTTTTAGGCCGAAGGGCATGACACGATATGAAAAAGTACACCACAGGGTAATGAATGCGGTTTTGTACTGATCGGCTGGGTGGATTTGAATTTGGTTATAGCGAGAGAATCCGTCCATAAAGGAGAGAGCCTCGTGGCCGGCGCAGTCGTCGATAATTTGATCGATGAAAGGCGTTGGAAAGTTGTCTTTTGGACATGCGTTATTGAGATCACGAAATTCTGTGCAAACGCGGATATTGCCTTGTTTTTTGTCGACGGGTACAGGGTTGGAAACCCATGAAGTGTAAGCGATGGGGTAAATAAACCCGGCGTGCGTAATTTGTCAATTTCGGCTTTGATAGCCACGGCCTTGGATGGGTGTAGCAGTCGCTGTTTCTGGCGAACTGGTGTGATGTCGGGCCAGGTGTCAATGCGATGCTCGACAATAGATGGGTCAAGGCCAGGCATTTCTGTGTATGACTAGGCGAAAATATCCCGATATTCCTGGAAGAGGGCTTTATATGCGGCGATTTCCTGAGGAGTGCAAGCAGCTCCGATGATGATTTCTTCGACGATGCCATTTTTAATGGAAATGTCGATTTTGATGGTGGGGGAAATGTTAGCCAGATTACCTTCCTCAAAAGTTTCAGGTGCAGGGATGGGATTATTGAACCAATCGATAGGCCCGGATGGGATAAAATCTTTGGTTTCGACCGCGTAAATGGGGTTTTGGCTAGGAGGCATGAGGGCTTCCTATGGAAGGAAGAGTGCATGATGGTGTAGTGTGTCCCAGGGAGAGTCCAGGCGTTGTAGTTATTCCAGTATTTCTTCGTCGCATTGGAAATGACGGGAATATAATAGATCGTGAGGAGTGATCTCAGTGATAGTGTTATTGCCCCTTGCTGAAGAAACATAGGGGGTAATGCTAAGAGATGGTGAGGGTTCACTCAACATAAACCATATGTTGAGGTACTGAGGGGTACCCATGGTGGTGGGGTGGAGAGTCTCCGTAGGGGAATAAGCAGGAGAGTTGGGTGGGTTATGGGGTAAATCCTCAGATACGTCATCTAAGAACCAAGGAGGTGTTGGGAGTGCCTCGGGTTTGGGAGAAATGACACGAAGATCCTCGAGTGGCGAAGTAATGTTAATTATCTCTTCTACGAGTTGGTGACGCAGGGTTAATTGACGTTGCCTATACGCAAGGATCATGGGACATTGGTATGTAAAATGAGCCAACGAATCACAGAGAGAACAAGGGCATCTCAAACGTTCATTGACTGTAGTGGTGACATAACGAATGTCAGTGATGTTTGTTGTAGAGGACGTAGTAGGGCGTGGGTCGTTCTGAAAGTTCTGGCGTACAATGGCTAATGTCTGCTGGAAACGTGGTAGTGCTGGGCAATGATGGGTGTAATGGCCATACTCGAAACAGATAGCACACGCGAATTTGGTCCTCAATCCTTTACTACTGGAAGGTTGGGTAGTAGCAGTAGGACTAGCAGTAGTGATTGGTGTTGTGGGAGTGTGATTGAGGGGAATCAAATTCCATAATTCTGATAGTGATGGGAAGTTGTTGGTTTGGTGACCCTCTTTCTCACATAGTGCGCAAGGTGGTGGGATGCGTGGAGGAAGTGGAGCTGTGGGCTCCTTCTTCTTTCTCCTGCCCCCAGCTGGAGCAGGGGGGGTAGGGAGTATGGGGGTAGTGGGGGTGAGGACGTGAATCGTCATGGGGAAGCCTTCCTGTGGAGGAAGGGATGGGCAAGGGACCATCTCAGGTGGATGTAAATACCACACTGGGATTGCTAACGCCATATTAGGTAGTGTGAGTGTTGTAGCTACCTGGAAAGCTTCTATACCGGGTGGAGGGTAAAAGAAGGGAATTTGAGTGAGGGGTTGGGGAACTGTCTCCCGACTGGGACTATGCCCCTGGGGGGCTGTGGATTCGTGGACAGTTGGGTCCAACGAGTGCGCAGGAGGCTCTGGCTGGAGTGGTTCTGCGACTATTGAGACGTCAGGAATGACTGAAACCTCCCAAGGAGGAAGAGAATCCTTCGTGTGAGTTCCGTTATATGAGACGATGCATACTTGATTAGGGGGAAGGAGTGGTGGTTCTCCATGGTATGTCCCTAATAAGGATGGATCTTTGAAAATCCCAGGACCCATCTCTACGAGTGGGTAGGTGTCCCGGTTTGTGTGAATGAGGGGAAGAATGTTATCGAGATTGGCAGATGGGTTAGGCTCATAATGTGAGACTTGGTCGATGGTCACAATCTTCCTGTTGTGAGGGAACATGATTGTCTGAAAGACGGAAGATGCCACTGCCTTCATAGCATACATGTAGCTACGTCCAAACAATATATTGTAATCGAGTGGGGCATTGATAACTTCGATATCAATGAGAATGGTTTTGTCTCCGAGTTCAACGAGGACGTTTTGGAAGAGCCCTTCAGGAGATGATGGTATTTGAATAGTGACCAGGGTGGGAAGACAAGGTTTGTTGTTGTCGAGATCAAAGGTGATAAGTCGAGTATCTGCAGGGTTGACTGCCCCCAAGGCGGAAAGCAGTGATTTTCGTTGTGTAGGACAAGTCTGGAGGACTTCCAAGACTAACATGGCATCTGGGGATTGCGCTAAGTCGTCTTCTAGGCTGTAGTTATGAGCGGCCCTAGCCCGTGGGTTGTGGACATTCCTGCGCAAGGGGATGCGAGGGATGCAAAGTGGTTTTTCGGAGGAAGGGCGAGGGATCAGCAACGGGGGTCCCGTCGGTGTAGGGTTTTTCTCTGGAGAGATAGGGGTAGACTCATCTGGTGTCTGATACTGACGATTGCGTGTTTGCAGAAGAATTTCTTCCTCACTGGTGAGGAGGATCGTTCGCTCTGCTGGATTTTTAGGGTTATGGTATTGACCCACCTGAGGTGGGGGGTGTTGTGTGTCCTGTTGGGTGTTTATCACCCCTTGATGTGGGATAGGATTTTGCAGCACGGCGGGAGGGGGTTGTTGTACATACTGTTGTAGCACCTGTTGAGGGGCAGTTTGTGCAGGGGTATGGGGAAGACTCCCCGAGTCTTTCAACCATTTGAAATCAACGATCTGGGGGAAATGGTGAGTGTAATGACCGAACTCACCACAAACAGCACAAGGATGGATGGTTTTAACATTATTCCGCCCTTGGCGTTTGTTGTTGTTGCCCCCTTGGGGGTTTTGGTTCCCTTGGTTCTGGTTGCCCCCAGTGGGTTGGTGCTATGGGGGTTGATTCCTGCCTTGACTAGAATTGTTGTTATTCCTGTTCCGTCCTTTCTTCTTGGCATTGTTCGAAGGATGAGTTGGGTTGGCTGTGTTTAACTATTCAAAATTTTGGTATTGTTGAGCAGTGGAGGGTTGAACAAAATTTACCCCCACATGTGGATGTGGGGGAGCCATGGGTTGTGGAGGACCAAAAAACGGAAAATATGGATTTTGTGGTGGTACCGATCCATAAGGTACATAGGAAGGCATAGCGCTTTCACTAGTACTATAAGCTGATGTTGAGGGGGTACCACTGTTTGTGGGAAGAGGTGGATGTATGGGAGGTGCCGGTGGTGGTCTACTAATGGGGGGAGGTATAGCAACAAGATATGGCTATTGATAAGGGGGTGGGGGGTAGTATGAAGTGCCCCCATAGGCCGGCGGGTATTGTGGTGTTCCATACATCGGTGGTGGTTGGGGTTGTGGACCATGGTGTGTGGTGGCACCTATTAGTCCGTTTGCTGAATGAGACATCCCAGGTTTGTCTTGACCAAATGGCACAGGTTTTGGAAGATCAGGAAGTACCGTGTATAAGTACCCTGACTGTGCATAAATAAGATCGTACTGTTGGGCTTTACTGATGGCCTCCTCTTCAGATTGAGGGAAGGTGGAAGCGACATCCTTTCCAAGGAGAGAGACAAGTGATCTAAGAAACCAGTCGAGGAATTGTTGCTTGGTGGTTTCTGCTTTACACAAACTACGTCGCCTACGCCACTCATGAATGTGGTCAGCGATGTGGGTGGCTGAGGTCTGTTTGAAGTTAGACAGTAGTTATAGACCATTGTCATGGCGGATGGGTAATTGGAAGAAGGTTAAGAATGCTTTGGCCAAGGACTCAAAGGTTGTGTGGGACCCTGATTTTTCTTCGACATACCATTTGGCTGATGGGCCAATGAGTGTGCGTTGAAATAATCGCAGTCAGATGGAATCATCCATAATGCTATTAGAAGAACACCATAGATGAAAGGTCATGACGTGGTTGGCGAGGTCATCCCCTGCCTTTCCTTCAAACTTTGGTATGTTTGAGGGAAGTTTGGTTGGCATTGCAGGCCATGTGGCGTCATGCAATATAGGATCATTGGTAAGCTTGGTGAGATCCGGTATGTTGAGAGAGGCCAAATATGGAATCTGTAGTGGGGTAGCAGGATTAGTGCCAACCATAGTGTGTTGTGAACCTGACCCTTGATGGGGACTAGGTGGGTTGGTGCTCCCTCCTTGAGAGGAAGTGGGTCCCGCGCTTCCGTGCAAAGGAGAGCAAGTAAATGGATGACCTTGGGAAGGAGACCCAAGTAATGTAGAACCAAGCAAAGCTGATCCTAAGATAGTAGCACTCACAGGAGTGTGTGAAGGAGGTACCAATGAGCGGGTATGACCAGATACTCCCCCTAAGATAGGAGGAAGGTTGAGCAAGCGTCATGAATGACGGGGGTTCTCTGGTTCCCCTATGATGTCAGACTAGTTGTGTGAAATGTGTGCAAAAAGTGGTGAGATAAATATAGAAATAAGAGTCTTTGTTGTGACTGTTTTACACAATATATATCAAATTCAAACTGTAATCAGATGTGCATCATACATAAATGAGAAAGAAGAATATATATGGGTAAGAGGGTTTTGTCCGCGTGGGGGAATCAAAAGAAAGAAAATGCTCGTGTCCTAGAAGACGTAACGTCCTTCCTCTCAAATAGTACTGGACCTTCCAACAGTACTCAACAGTGGGGTTTGAAGTCATTGGAAGAGAAACTAGTGAAGGATGAAAAAATTGGTTATAATGAGGGGTAGAGGGGGCATATCCCAAAAGAGCTGGCGATATTTCCCAATAGCCACACAAAATCCAATCAAGGTGAAATTGCAGCCCACAATCGCCACCTGGGTAGATGTCCGAAAGTTGGTCACTAGGTACCTCGGTCAAAGTGCGACATTTAGATTTTCGGCCTAAGAAATGGGTCATGGGCTGGATCCCGTCCAAGAGGTGGGTGCCATAAGGGGGGACGCACAGAACAACCAGACCTCGGCCTTCGACCCTTCACGGGTATCTCCCTGCCTTATGGTGATTGGAACACTTGACTTGGAGGATTTGAAGTTCCCTATTTGTCCACTTCTATGTTTGAAAATGTGAGAACCAGATAACGGGGAGTTATTTGGATGCCTATCCCCGAAATCCTACCTAGACTAAAAACTTCTTTTGGCACCTCCTGTGGAAGAAAACTTAGTGAGTTTTTAGAAAGTTTTTAGATGAAGTTGTTTTGTAAGTGCTGGGGGTGAAAACCAACCTCGTTTGATTAAAAGTGGGAGTGGATAGTCCTGTCAAGAAAAGATGGGGTGTTTTCGGAATCCATTTGGAGGAAACCTACTTAGACCTCCACGTTTCGAGAAGAGGCTATGTGAGTGAAAAGAGTGAATTTTGTGTGTGAGTGAAAGTGTGCCAAGTTTTAGTTAATTATATGTCACCTTGCTACATGTGGACTTCGTTTGGTCCTTTACAAGAGTGTGATTACCTAATTAGCTAGATGTCATTGGTACAACCTTGCAGAATTTTAAAAGCCCTAGGAAACTAGCATGTGGACATGTGGTCCGTTACTATCCTTTAACTCCCTATGTGTGAGTTAATCTAGAAAAAACATGAAACTATCCTAGATTGAATATGTGGGCATGTGTGGGCCCGTTACAAACCTTTAAACTCTCCTAGTTTTCTGATCTAAGAAAGAAAAATTCCAACCACTATCCTACTTTTGTGACATGTGGGCATGTATGGGCCCGTTACAAATTTAAGATATGTTTGGAAAATGAAACTAAGAGGGGTCCGAAAAGGGCCTTTGTCCTCTCCTAAAGGTTTTGAAATTCTGTTAAGGGAGATGAGATTGTTTTCGCAATCTTTTTCTGGTTCTCAAGATCGCTTGAAGTTGCAAGAGAAGAGCATACTCAAGGATTGTTACTTCAATTTCTAGTCCCAAAATGTGTGTTTAGATGTGATTAAAATTTGATTTTCACCCTAGATTGTAAATCAAAGCAAGCCATCCACGTGGCAAAAAGCAAATAAGGGAAATTGATTTTTATCCACCTAAGTACCTATGTTTGTTTGACTACCCCCTTTATAAGTTGAGGGGTCTAAGTGGTGCAGTATTTAGAGCATGCATAACATCATTCTTAAGAAGGAAAATGACTTTCCCCACATCCCAAGACCTTACAATGTAAAATTTAGTTCAGATGCACGACCTCTAGTGTAGACAGAGGCGCATAAAGCGTAGGCACGCGATCAAAATTGAAACCAAAAGCGCATGCACACAGAGATAAATGGCTGTTCACACGTAGGCGCGCATGATGCGCGTATGTGGGGTGGAATACCCGCGCACCTGTGACAAGAGGCCGAGAAAGAAAATCCGGATGGATTTCTCCCACTTCTCTTGTGAATTGACTGGTTAGCAGGTCGGTAGAGGCCGGTTTGTGTACCTGCAAGTTAATGAAACCAAAAAGAAAGCAAGATAAACCCAAATGAGGGAGGAATTGATACCTTCTCCCCAGTATGGTCGCCAATCTGTTTGCACCCAATTCGTCACTTAGTGAGCAAATAAAGGGTGCTTACATGCCTAGTTGGGTCTTGCTGAGAATGACAGCTATAAAGGAAAGGGTTAGGAAAAGAACAACAAAACTATAAGTAAGAACTAAATTAAAACAAACTAAAACTATGAGCATATGGATAAAGAAATAACAAAAACAAAAAGACCAATATCACCAATGTTTTTGAGCTGGTCTATTGATGAAATCAAAGCACAATGAAGAAAGGGGACTATGAGTCCCTTCTTTCTCCAATGGAAGGCTCTTGAGGCCCTCACAAACTTGCTGTCCTTACAATAAGAAAATGAGAATGATGGTGAAAGAACTCCTAGCACATCCACTCAATGTAGAGGTGGATAGCTCAATGAAATGGTGCTAATGTGTTATTGTCAAGGAGTGAGTCCTTAAAACAATCTAAGCAGCATAGCATTACATGAAATTCCTTGAGAAAATGATGTTTCCTCATGGATTTTTATAGCATAGCATTGGGTGATTATGTAACTCCTTTGAGGTGTGAAAAGGGGCTCTTTAGGGCTTAATTAGGTCTTTGACCAGCCTACCATGCAAATTCAGCTCAGATTTGGGAGTAAAATCGGCTTGGGAGCTGATCCATAAGTGGTTGGGAGGCCGACCAATTCCATAAATGCGTCTTTTAGCAGGTGCGCGGGTTTTTTCGCCAACAACCGCTCATCGTGCGCGCATGCACGGATTGTACATTCCTGTTCCGCGCATATGCGCACACACCCAACTTCTGTAAAGCGCCCTTCAATTTTTGGTTATTTTGTATAGTTTTTGACCCTTTTGCAATGCTGTGAAATTAATTTAGTGCCATGAATGACTTCATCCCTGTTTGACGATGCTGAGTTCTTGTCGCCATGTGTGGATGAAATTTCAGTGATAACACCTTCCTCAAAGATCACCGATTCTTCCCCAACCATAGAGGATCTACAAAAGGAAAACCATCATCTTCTCCAACAGTTGGAGGAAAGGAAGACAATAGACACACACCTTCATCATGATAATTCAGTCCTTCAAGCAAAGATTAACTCTCTTTAACGATTGGTCGATGAGATGACCAAATCCAACCGCAACCTCAGAGCATAGCTGAAGCAACACAAGAGGCACAAGGCTAAGTCTTCACAACAAGAAGGAGAATCTTCCAAATCCGATTCTCCTCAACAAGCCTAGTCACGAGGGGTAAATTTTTTTTGTTTGTAGTGGGACCTGCAAAATCGTAAGTGTGGGGGTAATGTTGGGCCCATGATATGATCACTTTTATGATGATTATTATACACTTTTTCCACATGTACATACATGTTTTTCATATTTTGAAGGAGCTTTTTGAAGAATTTTATGTTAAAATGGTGTGATCTCCACCAGGTACGTGCGATTCATGTTTAATGTCATTATTGGGTATAATTCATCATGTTTTATGATTAACAAGAGATAATTCACATTTTTCTGGTGTTATAGGGAAAAAATGCACCACATTTCTACTTCCAACACTTAGTCCGGCACTCCTTCTAGCACTCGTTCCGGTACCCGATCCGACACTCTATCCAGCACTGCGTATTGCACAAAACCAGAGGGAGACTTGAAGGTTATGTTATTGTCGGCCAGTGATGGGAGAATAGGGAACGTGGGTTTTGTTCATGCTTGTCCCCTCTAGCTACTGAGCTCCTGACAACTCAGTTTTAGTTGTTCAAGAGGGTGATGATTGGCTCGCTCTGTTTTATCAGTTAGGGCATCATTTAATGTAAATTGTCGAATTTAGAAGTGGTTCGACCTTCTTGTGGTCGACCACTTGGTCTATAAACATTATAAATACCACCGAGGTGGTCAAACATAAGTTAAGTAGCAGAAGCATCAGTGTGATAGGTAGAAATACGTGTTTACTATGTTTTTCCATTTTACATTGCCATATTATACAAGAACTGCGTTTTTGAGTTTTTATGGTGAATTCATCTTGTTGAGCACATGGTGTCCTTTTAGAAATTGACCACGAATTGTTGGGGGGGCCACCAGTAGTCTGGTAACTATCTTTGTGTTTGTTTATGCATTTCATAGTTTAGTTGTTCTCTTTATTTTCCTGTACATGCATTTTTATTATGTTAATTAATTTGTTGTTATAATTTAGTTGCTTTGACTATCTTTTGCAGGTTAGTATGATGAATTGTGTTAGCATACATTAATATTGTAGTTAGGAACGGATATGAAAATCCCTAGATTAACCCCTTGTGTAATTAGATATTAGATTACGTCTTTATTTATGATTTTAGAATCAAGTTTAAAACAAAGTTTTAATTAGAATACAATAGAGTTTTTATTTGAGCTTTCTTTGACAAGGATTTGAAGGATGGATAGGATAAATTTCGTTTTTAAATCATAGCTTGCTCATTTCATTTTTATGTAGAATTGGCTTAGCTAGTTATTGATTTATATAGTTGTTAGTTTACTTTTTTAATGTCATGTTTTAATTTATGTTTTTAAGCATTTTCTTATTGTATTTTGAATTGATAGAGTAGACATAGCACAATTTTCATTTTATGTAATTTTCTTTCTAGAATTAAATTGCAATTATATTTCTTAGTTAATGGTTGAATCTAGTTTTGCTTACATAGTATAGAAGTACAATGATGATCTCGTTATATTGTTGATGGTTAATAAATGAATATGCAGGGTAATTGACGATTGTTTATGCCATGGCTAAAATTCTCATTAGATTGTTTAATCTATACATTTCACTTTTCTATTGAGATCATTATTGAGCTTATACCACTTGAATTGTCCTTTGTTGTCAAGTGCCATTGAGATATCATATGACACCGGAGACATTCACACAACCACCAACATTATGTTTGAGTTTTCATAGATTAAGAAATAGTTTTCTTACTTTCATAGATTAAAAGAGATAGTTTTCCTTCTTTCATAGCTTAGAAGATATAGTTTCTTGCTTTCATAGATCATGAAATAGTTTTATTGTTGTTGTAGGATAGATAGTATTTTGCTTTGATAGGTTAGAGAACAATTTTCTTATCATAGAGTAAAGGTTAGTTTCTAGTATTTCTTGCTTTCAATAAAATAGATTTCCTTTCATGAATTAGAAATAGTTTTGAATTAAGAATTTAGTCCACTTGCCTCTTAGGCTAGATAGTCGTTCAATGAGAAGTTTGTTGACGGGCGAAACAGTCCATCCATCAACTGGAAGAGTGGAACCAGTCCGGGGTTGTCTAAATAACCCAAGCCGTTTGGTATGGACCACCCTGACGAGTTTAACGGCTCCGTTGGCCGCTCTAAGGTCTCGTAAGGAAACCAAAGAGAAAGTGATCTGAGCTAAATA
>ML801343.1:4539-28111 GCA_009831015.1 Picea engelmannii
AGATCTCGTTTATTCGCAAACGGGCACTTTGTATGACTTACTTCCTGATCTACCTCGTCCTGGTACTTCCAGCACTTCTACTGCTCCAGTTGCTTCACATGCAGCTGATGGTGTGATTGGGGCTACTCATGCCCATTCACATTTCATGTCAACTACAACCCCAAAATCCAATTCTTCTAATGTTCAATCTGCTCCGTCTCCTGCTCCTCCCGCCGGTAAAACCTCTGAAGTGAACGTTGTTCAATCCACACCTACCGGTAAGAATAAATCCAAGAAGGGGAGAGGCAAGAATAATTAAGGTAAAAACGCTAATCCGAATGAGCAAACCAAATCTCCTCCTGTTGATGACCGAGATAAGCGCAAGCCACGCTATCCTTACCTTATGTGTAGTGACGATCACTACACGAAGGATTGTCCGAGACGTGCTGAAGTTCATAAGTTCCTTCAATCCACACCAAAACCTTCTACTCCGGCTGTCTTGTCTCAACCCTTCCCGTCTCAACAACAAGATTCGTTGGTCATCCACGACCAACCCTCTGCTTCTACATCTACACAATCCTATGTTTTGATGTGCACCGGTGATTCGAAGAAAGACACTGTTACACTTACCACTCGAGCTAAAGACTATACTCCTTCTAAGGAGAAGGTTGACGATTACTCTCTATCCAAGTAACTAAACAATCTTCTCCTATATATTGAGGAGATTACTCATGGAAATGGTTAGAAGCAAATTAGCAAGAGAAAGATATTGGAGAATTGGTGCATTATTGTATGGAGAATTGATGCTGCAACAGATAGAGATAGCCACAAGGTTATCACAAGTAGTGGAAGTTCTTCATGCATGATGAGCAAATGTGTGTGTGTCAAAGCTAGAAGCCGTTGAAAGGAGATCTACGAAATCAAGGCTCAGGTTGTATATTTCTCTTTCAGTTAATATAATACATGAATATGTCCCTTTCCCATAATGATGATATCATCTTATTACATGATTCCTTGATCACATGTATAGTTTAGGGTTTTGAATATATTAATGTCTTTTCTGTGATTGGTTTGTGTTGTTGTGATTGAACAACGCAAGAGCATTGTAGCAGAGCAAGGAACAACAGAGATAAAGGAGAGATTTCATAAAGTAAGTACATCATCCTTTTTCTCTTGTCCATTCAATACTTTAGATCTAGGGAAAGAGTAGTATTCTGTCACGTTTTGTTCCATATCCAGGTGGATCTGGGGAGATTGGTCTGTGTCCGCACTCACGAATTTATCCTTAAACAGCGACGTCTCAGAAGATGATGAAGAAGTGGCCAACTTTGTCAAAAGACTGAACAAGGGAACCAATGGTAGGTACAGAGGTAAGCTTCCTTTAATTTGTTTTAATTGTGATGGTATTGGTCATTTTGCTAACAAATGTCCCCACAAGAAAAAGAGAAATGATAAAGGTTACTCAAAAGGAAAAAACACATATAAAGGCAAAAGAACTACAAATAAATATTTCAAGAAAAGCTTATGCATCAAATAATACATCTCATCATCAGATGAAGATGAAGTCAGTGATAGTGAGACAGGAAGAGTTTTATTCATGGCAGTAAAAGACTCTAACAAAGAAGACTCTGAAGAAGAATATAAAGAAGTCGAAGAAGAAATTGAAGAGGCAGAAGTTGACTATAGAGAAGACTTAATGTGTTCCATAGAAGTTATCAGAAGAGAAAAGAAGACAAACAAGAAACTACAAGCAAAACTAGACAAGAAAAAGGACACTCAAGAACTAGAACAAATGATCACAAAATTGAAGGTTCAAATACAAGAAGATAAAAGAATTGAAGAAGCACTCAAAGAACAACTAGAATAAAATGACAAGATCATTGGAAAATTGGAAGCAAAGATTGTCACACTAAGAAAGGATATTCAAAAGAAAAATATGCAGAATAGCTCAAAAGTTCTGGATGACATTATCAATAGTCAAAAATCTCATCTTAACAAGTCAAGACTTGGATACAATCAGACAGAAAAGGGATTAAGCTCCAAAACAACAGAGCAAGAAACAAATCCAAAAAGCTATGCATAAACAATCAAAGGGGATTTGAAGATATACAAGGAAGATTACAGGGACACTCCTCCACCGAGAAGATTCAGATTTCAGAATCAACAACAGAAAGATGGGCCTCAAGAAGAAGAAGGATTCATAAGAGCACCTCCTTTCAGAATATCTTCAACTCCCAGGTATCAAACTATATTTTTTGTTTTATGTTATGCATGTAATAATTTTGGACATAAAGCTGTAAATTGCAAGGCTAACAACAGGAACAATAACAACTTTGAGAGTCATACACAAAGGGGTCATTCAAGAAGACCTAGTGAAACACAAAGAAGAATTAACAATAGGTTTGAATCCTTGAGCACTAAAGTAGAATGTTACAAATGTGACATTTTTGGACACGTGGCCAAAGATTGCAGAATGACAATCCTTCCTAAAGTAGCTCAAAAAAATAACAACAGTGATGGACAGGAACCTCAGAAAATGACATGGATAAGAAAGAAAGATCAATATACCAATGAAGAATGCACAATTTCTCTAATAGCTAAGTAGAAGAAATGTGGTTGGTATGTTGACAGCGGGTGTTCAAAACACATGACATGTGATAAAGAAAAATTTCTTACATTATGAAAGGAAAAAAATGGATCAATCTCCTTTGAAAATGATAATTCATCCAAAATCATTGGAGAAGGCATAGTCTGAATTGGGAACAAGAATGAAAAGTCACAAAATGTTTTACTGGTAGAAGATATGAAACATTATCTTCTAAGTGTGAGTCAAATGTGTGACTAAGGTCATAAAATTACTTTCGATTCACAAAAGTGTGAGATAAGAAAAGAAGGTTCAGGGAAATTGGTCAATACAGCTGCAAGAACTTCAAATAACATATATGTGTTAAGTGAAATTGGAAATGAAAAGTGTTGTCTAGGAAAGGAAGATGAAAGTTGGCTATGGCATAGAAGAATGGGTCACATGCATTTTGATAACCTTGTCAAAGTCATCAAAAGAGAAGCAGTCAGAGAAATGCCAGGTTCAAATCAAAAGAATATTCAACAACAAGACCACTGGAAATTGTGCATACTGATCTAGTTGGACCAACTACAACAAAGGGATTAAAAGGTGAGAGATACTTTATGTTATTATTTGATTATTATACAAGAATGACTAGAGTTTACTTTCTCAAGAACAAGTCGAAAGCTTTTGAAAACTTCAAGATCTACAAGGAAATGGTTGAAAATGAGATGGATTCAAGAATCAAATGCTTGAGATATAATAATGGAGGAAAGTTCACTTCAAAGGAATTTATGGACTACTGTAGTAGTCATGGAATAAAAAGGCAATTATCCATTGCTAGGACACCTCAACAGAATGGAGTTGTTGAAAGAAAGAACAGGACCGTACAGGAAATGGCTCGAACAATGATAATGGATTCCAAATTGACAGATATATTTTGGACATAGGTAGTGCATACAGTAGTTCACTTTCAAAATAGAGTAATTCTCAGAAACAACACTAATAAAACTCCCTACGAGCTATGGAAAGGAAGACCAGCAAATGTGAAGCACTTCAGAGTTTTTGGAAGCAAATGTTGCATCAAAAGAGAAGAAGGCAGAATGGGAAAGTTTGACTCTCGTGTGGACAAAGGAATACTTTTTGGTTACCCAAGTATAAGGAAAGCATACAAGTGTTACAATCTAAGATTAAACAAAGGTGTGGAAAGAATCAACGTAACAATTCATGAAACAGGCAGACCAGAATCAAACGAAGAAGAAAACAAATCTATGGAACAACTTTTCAAAGAAGAAGCAGAAGATGAAGTAGAAGAGGAAGATGAAGAGAATCTGACAGAAATAGAAGAGCAAGTTCAACAATTATCTCCAAAGACACATAGCAAATGAGTACAGAAGAATCATCCTTCAGATCAGATTATTGGAAACAAAGATGCAGGAGTTGAGACTAGAAGAAAAATCTGTTCACCAGAACAAACACACCTAGCACTCTTATCTACAATTGAACCAAACTTTTTTGAAGAATCCAACAAGGATGAATTTTGGAATAAGGCCATGAATGAATAATTGGATCAAATAGAGAAAAATGACACTTGGGAACTGGTTCCAAGACCAAAGAATAAAAATATGATCGGCACAAAGTGGGTCTTCAAGAATAAATTGAATGAATATGGACAGGTTACGAGGAACAAAGCTAGATTGGTATGTAAAGGATATGCACAGATTGAAGGAATCGACTTTGAAGAGACATTTTCCCCAGTTGCCAGAATGGAAGCAAACTGTTTTCTTTTAGCGTATGCATACTCCAAAATTATTAAAGTGTATTAGATGGATGTAAAATCATCTTTTCTGAATGGGGAACTTGAAGAAGAAGTCTACATTGAGCAACCATAAGGATTTCAACTGTCAGAGAGCACAGATTATGTGTGGAAATTAAAGAAGGCCTTGTATGGTCTAAAACAAGCTCCTAGAGTATGGTACTCCAGACTGGATAAGTATCTATAGCAGGCAGGGTTCAGAAAAGGATGTGTAGACAACAACCTATACATCAAGGTAAGTCAAGGTAATATTTTATTAATTGAAGTTTATGTTGATGATATTATTTTTGGTAGTGATGATGACAGGTTAAGCCAGAAATTTGCAAAAGATATGCAGAATGAATTTGAAATTTCATTACTTGGAGAAATATCCTTCTTTCTGGGACTTCAGATACGTCAAAGAAACCAAGGAATTTTTATTTCTCAAACCAAGTATATCAGTGAAATGTTAAAGAGGTTCAGAATGGAATATTGCAAACCAATTATCACTCCCATGCAAACCAGGTTTATGTTGAGAAAAGATGGTGATTCAAAGTCTACATATCAGAGGCAATACAGGTCAATGATTGGTAGCCTACTATATGTGATAGCATCTAGACCAGATGTAATGAAGGCAATTGGACAGGTGGCACAATTTCAGGCAACACCAAAGGAATCACATGTATTAGCAGTGAAGAGGATTTTCAGATATCTCAAAGGAACATAAGAGTTTAGATTATGGTATCCAAAAGGAAAGGATCAATCACTTATTACCTACACAGATGCAGATTGGGCAGGTTGTATTGATGACCGACAAAGCACCAGTGGAGCGGCGTTCTACTTGGGTGAGTGTTTAGTATCATGGCTAAGCAAGAAATAATCATCAGTATCTTTATCTACAACCGAGGCAAAGTATATTGCAGCATCATCATGTTGTACATAGGTTATTTGGATGAAACAAACTCTGACAGATATACATGTTGAGTATGATGAGCCCATTCTATTCTATTGTTATAATACAAGCGCCATCAGTATCTTGAAAACCCCAGTGATGCACTCCAAGACGAAGCACATTCCAATCAAGTATCATTTTCTATGGGAGTAGGTTGTAGAAAAGAATATCAGAGTTGAGTATGTGGGCACAAAAGAACAAGTGGAAGATATCTTTACAAAACCACTTCCATGGGAAGCCTTTGAATATCCTCGACAAAGACTTAGAGTTATTTCTACTCCAAAATGAATTCTTTTTGAATGCTTTTTTATATGTCTTAGATTTACATGAGGAAGCACCATAAGAGGACAGTTTAGTCAGGGGGAGCAGCCCCAGATGGAAAGATACATTTGCCATTGATGACAAAGGGGGAGAGATTTATCAGATGCAGAAGACAGAGGCATGGTTCCAAGGGGAGCAGATTTATCAGATGTAGAGGACAAAGATGAATTTATCAAATACAGAGGACAGAGCCATGGTTCCGGGGGGAGCATGAGTGATATGATTTCAGTATTGCATCAAAGTGTTGCCATCAATGCCAAAGGGGGAGATTGTTGATTAAGGTTGGTTGTCATTGATGTCAACCCTTGAAGAAATCCCCGCAACACAAAGGTTTGGGTAATGTAAAGATGACTCATTATTGTATTTTCATGGTTGATAAGAAGTAAATATGGATGAACTCGAAAGTGGTCCCCTTATGGTGAAAGCCCTCACGGGAAGACGCTTTGCAGAGTAAGAGAACCCATGCTTAATTGTGCAATAATGAGATGAAGGACAATGAATTTGTCAGGTAAACTATCCAATATGGATATTACTTATCATTCCATTTCCATTGGTATGTGGAACATCACATAACTCCTCACAGTTAGAGAGTTATGGCCATGAGAATTTGGAGACCTAAGGTTTGGGTAATGGACCCAAGTTTGATTTATGGATAATAGTATGAGTTATAATATATTTTCAGATAATACTATTCTATATGGATAGTACATGTCATTCCATTTCTAGTGGTATGTGTAACGTCACATAACTCCTCACGGTTTGAGAGTTACAGCCTTACAAAGTTGGAGGACCCTCACATGTCATCTAGAAGCCCCAAAAGGTCAAAGTAGTCAAAGTGGTTTAAGGGATTTTAAAAGGTAAATAATAAAGTGAAGTGATGAGTGTACTATAATTCAAATTGAATACAAAATAAATTGTTTCAATAATAATTTTAATGGAGAAATTAGAAGTAGGTTAACCCTAAAATAAGGAAAGTGGGGCCAAGTGACCTAAAAGATGTTTTTAAGGAAGCTACTTGGAGAGTATAAATAAGAGGCAAGGCTCTCTCATTTTAATCACACTTAAGCATATTGAATATCTATAGGTGTCTGAGGTAACCAAGGATATATAAGCCGAAATTATGAGGGAAGGTGAAGAAAAGAAGGTTGAAATGCAAGGAAGGATAAATTATTTTGATGGTTCTTTCTAAGGTATGTTTTTTTCAGGTCATCTCACCATTTTTGCCATAAAAAAAAATTTGTAATGATTCAAACCTTTAAATTTCTATTCCAGTGAGGAAACATATCCAAGTATCTATGGTAAAAAATTCATCTTGTGGGTCGTTGTATTTTTGGAGTTACACTCCATGGAAACTAGGGTTTGTTGACTAATCCAAAAACTAGTCATGTGAGAAGTTTGATGAAGATGCTAGTCTCTTGTTCTCAAAGTTAGGGAAGGTTTGCAGGCATGTGATCATATACACCAGGTCTATTACAGAGTTACAAATCATATTTCGATGATGAAATTGATGAGGGATTTTGGATAATGTACATGTATGGTACATGTTGATTACAAGTTGTTTGGTACATGTTGGTGCATGGTTGATGCACTTGTTTATGGTACGGGTTGATTACAGGTTGAGGTATAGGTTGATGCATGGTTCATATTTATTGGTACAATTTTACAGCAGTATATCTCACAGTGATAGTGTGACAATGGTTCCATCATTCTACTTCTACTTCAGGGTGGCAGGACAGGGCAAGGATAGGTGGTTGTAGCTGGATAACATAGGGGGTTGTAGCCTTCTTCTATTTGTAACCAAAGAATTGGGGAGTTGGATCTTCCCTCAGGTTTTAGCCTAAGAAACTAGGGGGTTGGAGCCTCCTTCCAGTTGCAGCTAGAAAACAAAGGAAGTTGGTGCTTCCAATGAATGTAATTCTTCAAGACATATAAGAAAAAGCATTCTGTGGTTTTCTCCCGATTTGGGTTTCCACGTAAAACACTGTTGTACTGTGTATGTGTGTGATTGTTTATTTTTTACTACTCATTATTGGATAATAATTCTACAATGATATAACATTTGAGGAAAAAGGATTATAATTACGCTATCACTGATTCACCCCCCCCTCTCAGTAATCCAACAGTTTTTGCCTATTTTATTTATTCAATAGAAGTTATTTTTCACTAGATATTTTTTGTTGTTCTTTGTATCTCTATTTTATTGTATTCAGTCAGTTATTCCTTTCCTTTTGCTCATAAATCCAGATCAGGGTGATATTTCTCTTACTAAATTTCAAATCCTCAATAAACATGTTTTGACCCTCATGTTTGTCTCACCTATGCAAACCAATATGCAATTGGGGCTAGAAATAGGGCCTCAATAAATGGATTGTTTGATGTGGTTGGGTCTAGGTGTAAGGTCTAAGAATATTTGGAAAAATACCTACACCCTATACATGGCTTTTCAATGAAGAGGATATTTCTATATTGTTGTTCTTCAACCACATTCCTTTGTGATACTTCTATACTAGGGGAAAGCCTATTTTTAGAAATTTCTATACTAAAATTTCTACATGTAAGAATACATACACCCCACTAGAGGCTTCTCGACCAAAGGGATCTAGACTACATTCATTATATTACTCCCAAATTGGGGAAAAGCCTACTTTGAGAACCATCTATAGTAAATGTGTTAGTCGCATAATACATACAACCCACCCATGATTTATTAACTATAGGGATCATCTTAGAGTGTTGTGATCCAATTGCATTCCATTTTAATACTCTTAGATAGTGGGAAACCCTATTTTTTATCTATCTATAATAAAGGATCTACATGATCATGTATATTAAAGGTTCTATGTGGAAATTCTACACTTAAAGAGCATTATAGATAAATAAAATATAGAAAAGTGATTGGAGAAATAAAATGATAATCAAGAGCCTTAATCTCAAGGAAGTCATCTTGTTATTTTAACTCTATTTAAGTGGTTAAATTGAGAATAAATATTAATTCAATACACTCAACTTGTTATAATATTTAAATAAATCAATTTTAGTTACCTTTTTTTTCCTAGGAAACCCTCATGAAAAACACTCTAAGTACTTAACCATAATCCATGGATGGTAAACATGGTAACCCATTGGCCCTGATTACGGGGCCTAACCCGGTGGAGACATTGAGTGAGGCCCAACAATTTCAACAATGTAGTTTGTGAGGGACTTGACCTTGAGACCTCTTGCATTATAACCACAACACTCATCTACTCGAGCTAACCCACCAAGCTTTTAA
Source organism: Picea engelmannii (assembly GCA_009831015.1). Lineage (NCBI taxonomy): Eukaryota > Viridiplantae > Streptophyta > Pinopsida > Pinales > Pinaceae > Picea > Picea engelmannii. The sequence continues at coordinate 13,421 of ML801343.1, forward strand.
ATTGAAGGACATGGGGGTGGGATTTGATCCATTTATGTGTGCAGAGGTCACAATATCATTTAATATAATCTCTCTATGTGAAACAACATGTTCGACCACTACCTAACTTTTAATTACCTTGTAGTGAAATTATATCAATTGTGGATATATTAGGAAAAATAAACAACTAGCAATTGTCCCTAATGGTGCAAACAACATCGTAAAAAGAAATCCATATGTTAAAGGTAATATGTAATATGTTTATTTGAATATAGACAATGTGTGCGAAATGATCTATATATAAACCTGGTGGAGGAATGTATGGAGCATTGACCTTTTTAATTATCTAGAGAATATATCATGTAAAGTATCGTGGAGTCAACCAATCTTAAATGGGGCACTAAATGAGTCATAATTGTACATATTTTGTTCCTCCTTGGTTCTAGAATTTTCAATAGGGCCACTATAAACCAAAAAAGAGCTATCAATCATTAACAAATTCCATGGATATGATAATATGTTGTAAAGGATTTGAATAGCATGGGAAAACATCTGACTATAATATAATTGAACATGGATGGATCTCTGAGTAAGGTTATAAGAAAGCCATGAGATTGTCCACCCTACTAAGAAATTCACATAAGTGAGCCAAGATATTGTCTATATCCACCGTGGACATGTTTTTTTCTTTGCTCTTCTTGTCTCCATCTCTAACACAAGTATTATGTCTTTTCTTAGGTTGGTACACAATCTCATTGAACAAAAGCAACTTGCTAGGCACCAACACTAGTAAGAGGCAGTCAAGGGGGTTCATAGTAACAGAATTAAGCAATGTGGAACCATTCATAAACGCATGCTCCCATGAAGAAATTATAGTTGCATCATCCACATGATCTAAATTAAGAGCTAAGGTGTTTAGGTTAATTGTTGTACTCTCAATAGGGATGTTAATGTAAACTTTCTTATAGGCAGCGACAACCTCTTTGAAGTTAGGGTTGTCGGTGCTAGTGCCACCGCACCTTGTCATGCCCAAGTGCTTCACATTGTGAACATTCCTCCACAAGGAATATAAAAAGGGCCATATTGAGAAATGATGATGCTCCTAGGACTCACCCATGAGTCCACCATGTTTCTTTGGCTACTTGTTTGGTTATTCAACAAGGGTGGAAAACATTTATTTGGCTCAAAACCTCTTAGGGCCATGGTTTCCATAGAATGTATGCCATTTTCACTAAAATATTCAAATGACATGGATCTTGGCCATAACACCCATCAATGTTGGACTTCAATCTCCCCTGGGCACTATATGAGATGGATGACCAGAGAATAATCTCTATGATAGTGGTGTGGCTTAGAGCCAAAGATAAGTGCATGACAAAGGAAACATGGAAGGAAATCAACATTCACAAATGGATGACGACATGTTATTTGGATTAATGGATAGGATTACATCATTAGGCGACCATGGATCACCTGGTGTGAAATCAACAACTTTAAGTTTTCCATGGCTCACCTGGTGTGAAAGTGTTTGGTGCTATGTAGCAGAGGGTTGACGCCAACGCATGCTCCCTCCCACAACCCGCAGGTCAAAAAGTCCACGTCAGCACAGGATATTTCCTTCTTCTCCCGACCCGAAGAACTATAAAATGGCTCTTCTATTTCCCTATCATGAAATCTGCACCCATAGAAAACCTTCACTGGATCTCCTCTCCGCACTCGGGAGATCGGATTTCGTGCCTTCGTGAATCTTGTGGTTGAGAATTGGTCTCTCGAATCCTCGAAACCCGAAACAGTCAACGCTAACCCTTCTCTCTCCTTTTCGGGATTTTCCCTATTGCGATTTCATTGGTCACGATGTCGAGAAAACTTTTCTCCTCAACTCCCGAATCCCGATTTTCCAAAACTCCAATACACTCGCGCGGTTTGACCTTTCAACACCACTTCACTTCTATCAGGATTTCGGACTTCGCAGTATCGCGAATCCTAACTCAATGCTTTCGGAACTTCACTCCACGAAACCCTGTAATAGTGTGCCACCTTTCCACCTTTCTTGACTCCTATGTGACCCCACACAAATCCTTATAGCCTTCAGGATTTCACGTTTCGAAATATCTCAATTCTTGTTGCAAGGTTTACGGGGCTTCAACCCACGAAAACCCGATACAATATCTGCATGTAAATCCAATAGCCCTTATGGCTTGGATCTACAGTTATAATCCTCCTGAGCTTAGAACCATTCATTACACTCGTGGTAACTCTCCTGCTACTCTGCAAGATCTGACGACTCGCAGGACTTCACGAATTCCCCACAGAGAATTCTAACCATCCACTTCTCTTCTAATGATTTCTGTGAAATGGACCAAGTATTCCTCCATGAAAACTTGTCCACCCACACACAAACTTGAAATGCCTGCTAAAAAATCCACGGCACAAACTTCCTGTGATTTTCTTTGACAATTACTCGAAGGTCCTATACCTCCTAAGCTTCCTCTCAGCGTTGATCCTTAAAGAAGACTCTTGCGCACACTCCTTGTGGAAACCTTCAGATGCTTTCAAGTGCCTGAATTCCTTCGACCCTACGCAATCCTACAGCAACAGTCTCTCACACTTTTCTTAGATTCACGACTCTGAGACTTCACTTGGCCTGCACACTCCTTGCATGGCTCTTATGCCTAACTGCACTTCTGAACAAGAACAAAAGCTACCCTATCTGAACCCCTTGTCAACGCACTCCTTGCAGACGATTCGATTGTACTCCTTGTAGGAATTCTTGCTCAGATAGAGAAACAATTGAAACTCATTCCTACTCTCTTTCATACTTCAACTCAAAACATGAAATCATATACACAGCATATAAAGCAAATGTATAACGGGAAGCAAACATTCATGAGCATATCATTCAACATCAACACATAGAGAACAAACATGAAACCATGAATTTGAATCAAACTCTTTCTATTAATCCAAATATATGTACATGGGTGTTCTTACACAACTCTCTACTTCTCTTCTATGCTCTTCTCCTTCCTGCCTATGCTACAATGCACAATGAGGGTGTCTATATCTCATTTCCCTCTTGCACTCTAAAATTGTCTAATCTAGAATTGAATTCTATCTACTTTACATTAACTACCATAAATGCCTTCTACCTACTAAGGAAGAGAGAGAATTGATCAAGGTCCGTTTACATTCTCCAAGGGCGCTCCTTCTTAATGGCTTCATTTAATATCGCGCGATAACTTCAAGGTAATTTCAAAATTTGTGCTGGGCACTTTCCAGCTACCTTTTGCTTCCGCGTTGGCTCACTTGAGATGCTCCTGCATCATACTCTCTGGCTTGAAAATTTTCATGGGCTCCTGTCCATGAGCTCGCGCACGGTCTGTCCATGATTCTGTATCTCTGCTTCATTCTCCCAGCTGGCATCTTCAACTGGATGGTTCTTCCATTTGACCAGATACTCAAAGTATTGCTTTCATCTGGTCTTCTTACTAACCCTCTTGTCCAATATGCACTCCATGTGTGGCTTATCTGTAACTAGCATATGCTTTGTCCACTGGATCACTGGCTGCTTATTTTCTATTCCTGTTTCCTCAGCCTTATATGAGTACAAATCTGAGATATTGAATATCGGAGAAATTCCAATCCCATCGGGTAATTCAACCTCGTAAGCATTTGTCCCAAATTTCCTCAAGACCCTACACGGTCCAAGTTTCTTTATCTTTAGCTTATTATATGTTCCTCTCAGGAACCTTTCTTTTCTCAAATGTGCCAAAATCAAGTCGCCAACCTCAAACTGAAGTTGTGTCTTGTGCTGATCAGCTCTGCGCTTATATTCCTGGCTCAAATTTTGCAGTCGCTCCTTCACCTGGCTGTGAAGTTCCTTCATCGCCTCTGCGAAATCTTCTACACTAGCACTCCTAGTCACAGTCTATTTTGAATCTCTCAGTTCAGAAATTCCCCTCAGCTACATTCCATAGACAATCTGAAATGGACTCTGCCCTATGCTCCTATTCACTGAGTCATTATAAGCAAATTCTTCCTGTGGTAATATGTGGTCCCATCGGCTGTGGTGTTCTGTCACCAAGCTTCTCAGCAAGTCTCCCAGACTTCTGTTTACCACTTCTGTCTGTCCATCCATCTGAGGGTGATAAGTTGAACTAAATGACAAGTTAGCTCCCAGCTTCTTCCATAAGTTCCTCCAAAAGTTCCCTATGAATTTGGTGTCTCGATCCGAAACTATACTTCTTGGTAAGCCATGAAGTCGAATGACTTCTTTGAAAAATAGATTCACAATGTGAGTTGCGTCACTGGTCTTCTGACATGGAATGAAGTGTGCCATCTTGGAAAATCCATCCACCACCACAAAGATTGAGTCAAATCCTCTTTGTGTTTTTGGCAACCCCAATATAAAATCCATGCTAATTGCATCCCATGACCTTTCTGGTATGGGAAATGGTTGATAAAACCCTGCATTCTTCTTTCTTCCCTTTGAATGCTGTAAATTTTTGCATCTGTCCATGAATCTCTTGACGTCTTCTCGCATTCCTGGCCAAAAATATGACTCGTTCAACTTTGCAAACGTCTTGTCGTGACCAAAGTGCCCTGCCAATCCACCACTATGTTTCTCCTTTAGAAGATTCTCCCTCATGGAGCATTTCAGAATACAGAGCTGATTACCTCTAAATAGTAATCCCTCCTGGATCATGTATTCTATCCATTGGCTTCTGTCTCTGAGAATTGGATTCTCAGCTGCTTCATACGCTTCCTTGAAATCTTGATCATCGGCATACATGTTCTTGAGATCATCAAAACCCAACGTTTTGACTCTGAACTGCTGCAATAGAAAACACTTTCTACTCAAAGCATCAACAACTTTGTTAGCAGTACCCGAAATATGTTTAATCACAAAAGTAAAATTTTGCATATACTCAACCCATTTAACATGTGTCTGATTCAACTTTTCCTGCTGTGTCACAAACTGCAATGCATGATTGTTACTGTATAAGACAAACTCTTTCGGGATCAAGTAATGCCTCCATTTCTTCAGTGCCTAGATGATAGCATAAAACTCCTTGTCATAAGTGGAGTACTTCACTTTCACCTCATTCATATTCTCGCTCAAGTATGCTATTGGCTTGTCTTCCTAACTCAAGACTACCCCTATTGCAAATCCACTTGCATCGCATTTCACTTGAAATGTTTTTCGGAAATCCGGTAACACCAAAACTGGTTGTTCCATAATCTTCCACTTCAACAGATTAAAAATCTTCTCAACCTCTTCTGTCCAGTGAAAAGACTTGTGTCTTTTCTTCACTGTATCCATCATCACTGCACTAATTCCACTAAAATTCCTAATGAATTTTCGGTAGAAACTAGCCAATCCATGAAAACTTCTCACCTCGAAAATATTCTTCGGTGATGGCCAATTCTTGATCACTTCTACCTTATCTAGATCCATCCTCAACTCATCTATAGAAATAAAAAATCCCAAGTAGATGAGATCTGTCTTCATGAATGAGGATTTCTTCACGTTTATCAACAACTTCTCCTGCTGTAGTCTTTGCATCACTATAGCCAAATGCTTCAGATGCTCTGCCACTGTTTTACTGAAAACCAGTATGTCATATAAATACACAATGACAAATTTTCCAATGAACTCCCTCAGGACTTCGTTCATCAACCTCATGAAAGTACTTGGTGCATTTGTTAAGCCAAACAACATAACAAGCCATTCATACAACCCTTCATTGGTTTTGAATGTTGTCTTCCACTCATCACCTTCTCTCATACGGATTTGATGATAACCTCTTTTCAAATCAATCTTTGAAAAATACTTTGCTCCACTCAAGCAATCCATCAGATCATCCATCCTTGGCAATGGAAATCTGTACCTGATGGTTATCTTGTTGATCGCCCTTGAATCAGTACACATCCTCTAGCCTCTGTCTTTCTTCGGACTAAGTACTGTCGGAACAACACATGGACTCAAGATTTCTCTGACCAAACCTTTGTCCAACAAATCCTGGACTTGCCTCTTAACCTATTCATTCTCTTGCGGCGTCAATATGTACGTGGATTTGTTTCGAAAACTGGCTCCTGGTATGAGATCAATATGATGACTCACACTTCTGATTGGTGGCAACGAACGAGGTGATTCATCCACTACTATGTCAGCGAACTCTTCCAGCAGTTCCTAAACTCCTTCTGGCAAATCATCCACTCTTGTGCTGGTCAAAACAATCCTAGATTTCTTGACCACAATAAACTGTGGATCCTCCTTCTTCTTAACCTCTGTAAGAAGTTCCTTCCCACTCATGAGAAGTACAGTGTTGCTTACTTCCATTTTTACCTCCTTATCCTTAATTGGAAGCAACATGTGAGTCCTCCCATTCTTCTCTAGGGTGTATGTGTTCATTCTCCCATCATGAATCACATTCCTGTCATACTGCCATGGTCTACCCAAAAATATATGACAAACATCCATAGGAATGACATCACATAATATCTTATCATTATATCCTCCTATCTTAAATTCAACTAGGCATTGTTTAGTGACAGTTACTTGATGTCCTTTTTGTAGCCACGAAACTCTGTATGGGCTTGGGTGATCAATCGTCTCTAGCTCCATCTTCTCTACCATATCTATAGAAACGAGATTATCCATGCTACCACTATCCACAATGACCTTGCATACCCTGTCCTTGGTCTTGCAAGCAGTCCGAAAAAGTCTGGTCCTTTGGACTGAACTCTCCACCTCCTTCTCTGGTGTCAAAAGGAATTTTCGCATCATCAACTATCTTCCACCTTCAACATCTTCCACCTCAGCATCTCTCCTCTGTGCTTTGACGATGTGATTTTCTCCAATCTCTTTCTTTTTATTTGGACACTCATAAAAATTGTGCCCATTCTTTCCACATGTCAAGCATGTTATTACTACACCTCTTCCTCTTCCTCTACCTCTGATATGAGGAAAAGTGTTATTGTCAGCATAATCTCCTCTCTGCTCAGTATGCTTCCCTCTCTGTTCAACATATGGCCCTCATTGTGAGGTTCCACCTCTCTCAGTTTGAGTCTAAGGTTTCTTCCAGTCCTCCTTGGGCTTCTGATATTTATCCTAGGCAACTGATTTTCCTCTGGGCTGACTCCTGCCTCGGCCTCTCTGACCCTGCTTTCGGCTCAGCTTCTCTTCCACTTTCAGAGCCATTTGATAAGCATCTTCCACTGTTCGGATGGTTACCATTCTCATCTCATCCTGAATGTCATATCTCAGGCCATTCAGGTATTTGGAAACTTTCTCATCATCACTCTCTCGATGACCTGCCCTGATGTTCAGCCTGTAGAATTCTTCAGTGTATTTCTTCACTGACATCAACTTCTGTCTTAGGTTCTGCATCCTACTGAACAAAGTAATTTGATAATATCTGGGGATGAATTTCTCCTTCATCTTTGCGATCATTCTGTCCTAGTTCTTGATCTTCTGCTTACCCTTGCAGCGTCTGTCAGCTTGTAGTTCATCCCACCACAATGTTGCATGTCCCTTTAGTCTCGTGACAGCATGTCTGACCTTCTTGTCCTCCTCAACATCTTCATAGTCGAAGTATGTGTCTAGAGCTCTAATCCAGTCTAGAAGCTCCTCTGCATCCAGATTTCCCTCATAAACTAGAATGTCCATTTTAATTCTTGCACCCATTCTTGCAATAGCTTTGATCAACCATTCATTTGCTGCATCTTCAGCTGCAACTTCTTCTTCACGTTCAACCTCAATCTCGCTTTTGGAATCACTAAGATCCCCCGCATTGACTGTGCATCTTTGTGTCGTCTCCATGTCTTCGAGTTTGGCTCGTAGATCACACATCTCTCTCTCCATGGCTAGATTTGTTATCTGCCTACCTCTTCTTCACAGCATTTCCCTATCCTCTGGTGGATCGGGTGTTTGTCTGTCCCTTCTCCTAGGAAGCATGGTGAATTTATTTTCTTCTCTGCTACAGAAAGAAAAGAACCTCTCAATAGCTCTGATACCAACTGAAGCCAACACACGCTCCCTCCCACAACCCGCAGGTCAGAAGGTCCACGTCAGCACAGGATCTTTCCTTCTTCCCCTGGCCCAAAGAACTCTAAAATGGCTCTTTTATTTCCCTATCAGGAAATCTTCACCCACAACAAACCTTCACCAGATCTCCTCTCTGCACTCAGGAGATCGGATTTCATGCCTTCGCGAATCCTGTGGTCGAGCGTTGGTCTCTCAAATCCCTGAAACCTGAAACAGTCAACACTGACCCTTCTCTCTCCTTTTCGGGATTTTCCCTATCGCAATTTCGTCGGTCACGATGTTGAGAAAACTTGTCTCCTCAACTCCTAAATCCCAATTCACCGAAACTCCAATACACTTGTGCGGTTTGACATTTCAATGCCACTTCACTTCTGTCATGATTTCAGACTTCGCGGTATCGCGAATCCTGAGTCAATGCTTTCGGAACTTCACTCCAAAAAAGTGTGCCACCTGTCCACCTTGCTTGACTCCTCTGTGACCCCACACATATCCTTATATCCTTCGGGATTTCACATTTCATAATATCGTGATTCCCGTTGCAAGGTTTACGGGACTTCAACCCACAAAAACCCAATACAATATCCATATGTAAATCCAATGGCCCTTATGGCTTTGATCTATGGTTCTACTCCTCCTAATATTAGAACCCTTCGTTACACTCATGGTAACTCTCCTGCTGCTCTGCAAGATCTGATGACTCATGGGACTTCGCGAATCCCCCATGGAGAATTTCGACAGTCCATTTCTCTTCTGATGATTTTTGCGAAATGGACCAAGTATTCCTCCGTGAAAACTTGTCCACCCACACACAAACTTGCAACGCCTGCTAAACACTCCACGACACAAGCTTCATGTGCTTTTCTTTGATGATTACTTGAAGTTCCTATACCTCCTGAGCTTCCTCTCAGTGTCGAGCCTTAAATAAGACTCTTGCGCACACTCCTTGTGGCAACCTTCAAATGCTTCCAAGTTCCTGAATCCCTTCGACCCTATGCACTCCTGTAGCAGTAGTCTCTCACACTTCGCTCAGGTTCACGACTCTAAGACTTCACTTGGTCAACCCACTCCTTGCGCATCTCTTATGCCTAACTGCACTTATGAACGAGAACAAAAGCTACCCTATCTGAACCCCTTGTCAACGCACTCCTTGCGAACGATTCGACTGCACTCCTTGCAGGAATTCTTGATCAAATAGAGAAACAATTGAAACTCATTCCTACTCTCTTTCAAACATCAACTCAAAACACGAAATCATATACACAGCATATAAAGCAAATGTATAACGAGAAGCAAACATTCATGAGCATATCATTCAACATCAACACACAGAGAACAAACACGAAACGATGAATTTGAATCAAACTCTTTCTATTAATCCAAATATCTGTACATGGGTGTTCTTACACAACTCTCTAATTCTCTTCTATGCTCTTCTCCTTCCTACCTATGCTACAATGCACAATGAGGGTGTCTATATCCTGTTTCCCTCTTGTGCTCTAAAACTGTCTAATCTAGAATTGAATTCTATCTACTTTACATTAACTACCATAAATGCCTTCTACCTACTAAGGATGAGAGCAAATTGCTCAAGGTCCGTTTACATTTTCCAAGGGCGCTCCTTCTTAATGGCTTCATTTAAGATCGCGTAATAACTTCAACGTAATTTCAAAATCTGTGCTAGGCGATTTCCAGCTGCCTTTTGCTTCCGCGCTGGCTTGCTTGAGATGCTCCTGCATCAAGGGTTCCCACAATACCGGTGATAGTGAAGGACTATTAGTCGTGTTCAATTAGATAGGAAAGGTCAAGGTCATTGATTCGAGCCTTGTAGCCCAAATCGAGCATGATGTTATTGGCTTTCACATCCATATGGATATATATTGCTCATTTTTGCTACTTGTGACTTATGATATTCGAGGAACACTATAATCCCTATCACTTGGCATATCTAGGTAGTAACATAAATTTTCCTTTTGGATAGTAGTGGACAATAGAAGTACATAAGAGAGTTAGAGCCAAAGAAAATAAAACATGTATTAATATTATTATTTCTCATAGTTTTTGGTCAAAATCATGGTTCTTCACTTTAAGTGAGAAACTAGTATCCAATTGAACATATACCAAACAATAATTTCATTATCTTGAAATTTAGTCAAGTGGGATATTACGATGGATGGAGCTAAATAAGTGCTACGAATTTCAAATACAAGTGGTTTCAATCTCTCCTCTGTTAAGGGAGTTGTAATATTAGAAGCACTAATCCTAATCAAATGCATACAATATAGTGGATATCAATAAAACAAAATCTATAGGTAGACATGCAGATATATAGAGAAATCTTAATGAGAAGGAAATAATTTAACTTGATCTATCACTGGACCACACAACATATTGAAGTCGTCGCTTCTCATGGTATAAAAAGCATTGAAGAATGCAACACAAGTCCTCTAGAAGGTTACAATGAATGTAAACATTGTATCCTTGAAGGTTTTGGCTCCCTTTGATTCGAAGGGAACCTTCAATTATCTCCTTTTAAGTGAAAGCCTCCACAATCATGTCCCCATACATTGGTTTTGTTGTAATAGTTTTGTTTAATTTTCTTCATGTTGTATATAAAATAAGTTAAACACCATTAATTTATAATGAAAGTTTAAAGAGTATAATTAACTATTAAATAAAAAAAAATTAATTATTAAAATTAATATTAAAACCATTAATTTATAATAAAAGTTTGAAGAGTGTAATTAATTATTAAATAAAAAATATTTAATTATTAAAATTAATTATTGAATAAGAGGAAAAATGATGTGATATTATTTATTTATACTTTAAAATTAAAATCATAACTTTAGCAATGCTTCAAACTTTTTGACTAATGTATTCAAATTCCAAATATTTCCAAACCAAAAAGTGGAAATGAAAATGAAAATATAGTATTTGATCGAAACTACTCAAATATAAGAGGTCTCCTTTAATTTAAATGTCCTAGTTAATCAGGAAAGCTTACACGTTTCCCAAATGATTGGAAGCTCTAGCTATTGAGATTACCTAAAGTAAGCCCAATAGAATTTGTAATTATAAATCATGTAAGCGATGGAAATTTTAGAACAAAATATGGTGTAGAAGCGATTATTAGATTTTTAGAGTGAGTCTTTGGAATGTGAAAACAATTTGTTGATACCATTGAACATATAATTGAGCCTTATGATGAATTGTATGGTCAGGTATGATTTTTTTAAATGTTGTTTCAATACTAAAGTGGATTAGAAATTTAGAACATTATGGTGCAAGGACTTTTGATTATATAAATTGTTTGCTTAAGGTATTGAGGAAGTTGAATTTTTTTCAAAATACAAAAACAAAAAGAAAGAAACAATGTTGAGAAAAATAAAAATAAAAAATTATTGGACAAGGTATTGAAGAGGGTGATTTTTTTTTAAATACAAAAAACAAAAAAAATGAGAAATGATGTTGAGAAAAATAAGAAGAAAAAAAAACATAATAAATTAAACTTCTAGAGGAACAATAGAACCAATTATTAGAATAGTTTGGCAAGATTTTGACATACACATACTTAGAAATAGAGGTATTGTTACCCAAATTGGAATTTTATTTGTTGTTGTAGGGAGTGGAGAACTTGTTGCTTAAGACCTTCACCTTGTGTGCTATGATACCAATAGACACTTCATACCCCAGTTCATCATCTCGAGCACATTATTAGTATGTCACTTGATATTAAATCAAACAAAATTCCAATGATCAACAGATCCAAAAGAAGTAAAATATGGTTTTTATTTTTCTTTAGCTACTCATTGAGAATTGACCTATTTGAATTTGTGACTTCCAAACATACATTCCCTTAACTATTAGGCCCACTCTTGTATATTTACATTTCAGGGAAATATGTTTATATATGTGTGTGTGTGTGTGTGTGTGTGTGTGTGTGTGTGTGGATGGTAATATATTGACTATTATCGAAGATGAAAGCGAGACATGACCGATGGTAGTCAGAGCTCTCTGCAAGGTTTAGGGTTTACATGCTCCAGCTTCCCTTCCACCTTGACCACGTCTGAACTCCCCTGTACACGTTGATCACCTCTGTACCCTGGCACTGACTACCACAGAAGAATGGGAATAGAAGGGGGGGTGAAAGCCCCCTCTTATCGTAACGTCACCACAAATGATCTAGAGAACTCACGAGCATGTCATTCATCCTTTGAGCCGCCATTGCACTTACGAGACCAATATTTGCAAGAAGAAATGGATGTAAGCAAAGAATCGAACATGCATGTTGAGTCCTCGCATCCAAAAGAAGCTCGGGTCTGGATACCCATCAAATGCATCCCCAAAGCAATGGTTGCACTCAGGTATGTCATCAAAACCACCAGGATAGGGGAGCATATGTAGTTCATGAGAGACCACACCCTCATAGGAAAAATCCTAGGTCTCTGGCCCTCAAAAAAGGACCTAGATCGTTGGATCAAGGCGTGGTGGAACCCCAAGGGAGACTATGAGCTCCAGCGAAGCTCCAAAGGATTCTTTACAGTAATATTCTACAACCTAGAGGACAAGGACAAGATATTTGAAGGAGGATCATATTTCTATAACTCTGTTGGCCTTTACCTATGTTTCTGGATGGACCGCTTATGCCTAGAAAAGGAAAACTTTGCATACGCACCGGTATGGATTCACCTCTATTCCCTACCTCAAGAGTTCTAGTTAGAGGAAATTTTAATGGGCATAGGAAACACCCTGGGTAAATAGGTCAAATCTTCGAAAGCTACCAAACAGAGAAAATACACCTCTTATGCAAGGATATGTGTCTATGTGAACATCTCCAAAGCTCTACCAGGCATAGTCACCTTAGAATACCAAGAAGAGGAATGGGCCCAAACCATAGAATATGAACATATCCCTTTCAGATGTCAAAAATTCCATGAACATGGAAACCTTTTCAGAGACTACCCTCTTAATGCCACCCCCCCCCCCGCCTAGAGGGAAGTTGGAGATAAATCAAAGGAAGAATTTACCCAGGTTCAAAATCGAAAGAGACAAGCATGGAAGAAGCCCACAACCATCAATGGAAGAAAGAATCCAAATAATAATTCATTTGAATCCCTTAACCACCTTCCAGAGGAAGAAGAGGTGGAAAACCCCCACAAGATCGCGGGGAAAGATCATAGAAAGCACAAAGAAGATTAGCTGCCACAAAAGTATCAAACCCTAGCAAACCAAGTAGATCCACAAACTCATCCAGTCTCAGGGAAAGAACTAAAAAGAGAGGAAGACACAGTCATGGAAATGGATGAGCAGGACCTAGTAGAAATCGACCTAGATGGGTTAGAAGAAGCACTCAACAAGAAGGATCTCCAAACCTTACCAGAGAAACAACTAAGGAAAGTTCACAAAGTATTTCTGGACTCATCAGCAAGGGCTACATCTAGGTTGTAGATCAGCATAGACCCAAACCAAGATCCAATAAAACAACCAAAAGAAAACAAGCGACGCGGAAGAAAATCGACTCATCAGCTAATAAAGGAGGCAGGAAACTATATGATCAACTTGGGACAGATTCACAAGCTCCTCGAGAGCTCTTTCTCCCACCCACCAAACTCTTAACTATGAGTATCCTCACTTGGAATATCATAGGCCTAAATGGAAGATCCAAACAAAGGATTCTCCAAAATTGCATCAAAATGGAAGACCCTGATATACTCTTGATACAAGAGACAAAATGTGCATGTCAAACTATAGAAGATATCCTCAAAATATGTTGGCATAGCTGGGAATCCTATCAAACAGACTTGAAAGGGGCTTCAGGGGGCCTGACCATACTTTGGAATACTGTTACATTCATCCTTGATCAAGGCTTCTCCACTCCAAATACCATCACAACGTACTACAGAGCCATAGGTTCAAACAAAGAGGGAATGATCACAAATGCCTATGGACCACAGAAAATCCAAGACAAAGACCTCTTTCTTCAGATCCTAGCCTACCTAGGTTCTCTAGTTGAGGATAAGCGATGGATCATCAGGGGCGACTTCAACATGATTCTCACGCATGAGGAGAAAAGAGAGGGGGGGGGGGGATGTTGATTAAGGTTGCTTGTCATTGATGTCAACCCTTGAAGAGAGACCTGTAGCACAAAGGTTTGGGTAATGGAAACAATAGTGTTTGATGTAAATATGACTCATTATTTTTTTTTCATGGTTGATAAGAAGTAAATATGGATGAACTCCAAGGTGGTCCCCTTATGGTGAGAGCCCTCATGGGAAGGCGCTTTGTGGAGTAAGAGAACCCATGCTTAATTGCAGAATAATGAGATGAAGGAAAGTGAATTTGTCAGGGAAAATATCCTATATGGATAGTTCTTTTCATGCCATTTCCAGTGCTATGTGGAACGTCACATAATTCCTCACGGTTAGAGAGTTATGACCATGAGAAGTTGGAGACCCTGGGTTTGGGTAATGGACCCAAGTTTGTTTGATAGGTAACGGTATGAGTTATGATATATTTTACGATAATACTATTCTATATGGATAGTACATGTCATGCCATTTCTGGTGGTATGTATAACGTCACATAACTCCTCGCGATTTGAGAGTTATGGCCTTACGAAGTTGGAGGACCCTCATATGTCATCTAGAAGCCCCAAAAGGTCA
>ML801343.1:30555-43818 GCA_009831015.1 Picea engelmannii
TTAGTAATCCAACAATTGGTATCAGAGCAGGTTCCTTCAGAAATCAGTTTAACCACTGAAAGGTAGATCATGGAGAGTACCAACTCGTATAAAAATGGAATACCATAGTTTGATGGATAGAAGTATGCTTTTTGGAGGATAAGGATGAAGGCATATATATAGGCACAGGGATTTCAAGTTTGGCAATCAATTGTAGATGGATACACAACACCAATAGTTCCACCAACAAATGACAAAGCAGTGAAACTCGATGAGAATAATTCCAAAGCCATAAATGCACTTTTGAATGGTTTCAGTGATACAGTATTCACCAAAGTTGCACATTGTAAATATGCTAAAGATATTTGGGACAAGCTTTGAAATATTTATGAAGGAGATTCAAAAGTCAAAACAAAAAATCTTCAAACTTACAGAGGTCAGTTTGAACAACTAAAAATGAAGGAAGATGAAGATATCGTAGCCTACTTCTTACGAGTCGATGAAATAGTGAATGCAATCATAGGATTGGGAGAAGAAATCAAATAATTTGTAATTGTTCAAAAGGTACTAAGATCTCTTGTTATGAGATTCAACCCTAAGATATTAGCACTAGAAGAAAGATCGGATCTAAACTCAATAAGCATGGATGAACTGCATGGAATCTTCACATCATATGAGATGAGAACTAAATAGGAAAATCCAGATGTAAAAGAAGTGGCCTTCAAAGCATCCAAAAGATCAAAACAAAAGAAAAAGGAACAAGAAGAATATAGAAGCACCAGCGACGTCTTGGAAGATGATGAAGAAGTGGCCAACTTCATCAAAATACTGAATAAGGGAACCAATGGTAGGTACAGAGGTAAGCTTCCTTTAATTTGTTTTAATTGTGATGGTATTGGTCATTTTGCTAACAAATTTCCTGATAAGAAAAAGAGAAATGATGAAGGTTACTCAATAGACAGACAAACATATAAAGGTAAAAGAACTACAAAGAAAGTTTTCAAGAAAAACTTTTGCACCAAAGAAGACATCTCATGATCAGATGAAGATGAAGTTAGTGACAGTGAAACAGGGAGAGCTCTATTCATGGCAGTAGAAGACTCTGATAAAGAAGACTCCAAAGAAGCATATGAAGAAGAAATTGAAGAGGCAAAAGTTGACTTCCAAGAAGAATTAATGAGTGCCATAGAAGTTATCAGAAGAGAAAAGAAGAAAAACAAGAAACTACAAGCAGAACTAGATAAGAAAAAAGACACTCAAGAACTAGAACAAATGATTACAAAATGGAAGGTTCAAATAGAAGAAGATAAAATAATTGAAGAAGCACTCAAAGAATAGCTAGAAGGAAAGGATGGGATCATTGGAAACCTGGAAGCAGAGATTGTCACACTAAGAAAGGATATTCAAAAGAAAAATATGCAGAATAGCTCAAAATTTCTGGATGACATTATTAGTAGTAAAAAATCTTATCTTAACAAGTCCGGACTTGGATACAATCAAATAGAAAAGGGATCAAGCTCTAAAACAATAGAGAAATAAAAAAATCCAAAAAAGTATGTAGAAACAATCAAAGGGGATAAAAAGATATAAAATGAAGATTATAGGGACACTCATCCACCGAGAAGATTCAGATTTCAGAATCAACAACAAATAGACGGGCCTCAAGAAGAAGAAGGATTCATAAGAGCAACTCCTTTCATAAGATCTTCAACTACCAAGTATCAAACTATATTTTTTGGTTTATGTTATGCTTGTAATAATTTTGGACATAAAGTTGTAAATTGCAGAGCTAACAACAAGAACAATAACTACTTTGAGAGCCATACACAAAGGGGTTATTCAAGAAGACTTAGTGAAACACAGAGAAGAAGTTACAATAGGTTTGAATCCTTGAGCACTGAAGTGGAATGTTACAAATGTAACAATTTTGGACACATGCCCAAAAATTGCAGAATGACATTCTCTCCTAAAGAACCTCAACAAAGTCACAAACAAGAATCTCAGAAAATGACATGGATAAGAAAGCAATATCAGTATAGCAATGAAGAATGCACAGTCACTCTACAAGCTAAACAAAAGAAATGTGGTTGGTATGTTGACAGTGTATGTTCAAAACACATGACAGGTGATAGATACAAATTTCTTGCATTACGAGAGGAAAGAGATGGATTAGTCTCCTTTGGAAATGATAATTCATCCAAAATCATTGGAAAAGGCACAGTCCGAATTGGGAACAAGAATGAAAAGGCATGAATTGTTCTACTAGTAGAAGATATGAAACATAATCTTTTAAGTGTGAGTCAAATGTGTGACCAAGGTCATGAAGTTACTTTCGATTCACAAAAGTGTGAGATAAGAAAAGAAGGTTCAGGGAAATTGGTTGCTACAGCTGCAAGAACTTCAAGCAACATATATGTGTCAAGCGAAATTGGAAATGAAAAGTGTCGTCTAGGAAAGGAAGATGAAAGTTGGCTATGGCACAAAAGAATGGGCCACGTGCATTTTGATAACCTTGTCAAAGTCAGCAAAAGAGAAGCAGTCAGAGAAATGCCCCACATCACGAAACCAACCAACACTTTATGCAAGCATTGCCAACAAGGAAAGCAAACAAAATCTAGGTTCAAATCAAAGGAATATTCAACAACAAAACCACTGGAAATTGTGCATAATGATCTAGTTGGACCAACTACAACAAAAGGCTTAAAAGGTGAGAGATACTTTATGTTATTAGTTGATGATTATACAAGAATGACTATAGTTTAGTTTCTCAAGAACAAATCAGAAGCTTTTGAAAATTTCAAGATCTACAAGGAAATCATTGAAAATGAGATGGATTCAAAAATCAAATGCTTAATATTGGATAATGGAGAAGAATTCACCTCAAATGAATTTATGGACTACTACAACAATCATGGAATAAAAAGGCAATTCTCTGTCATTAGGACACCTCAACAAAATGGAGTTGTTGAAAGAAAGAATAGGACAGTACAAGAAATGGCTCAAACAATGATAATGGATTCAAAGTTGACAGATATTTTTTGGACACAGGCAGTGCATACAACAGTTCACATTCAAAACAGAGTAATGCTCAGAAACAACACTGATAAAACTCCATACGAGCTATGGAAAGGAAGACCAGCAAATGTGAAGCACTTCAAATTTTTTGGAAGCAAATGCTACATCAAAAGAGAAGATGGCAGAATGGGAAAGTTTGAATATCGTGTGGACAAATGAATAATTGTTGGTTACTCAAGTACAAGGAAAGCATAGAAGTGTTACAATCTAAAATTAAACAAAGTTGTGGAAAGCATCAACGTAACAATTGATGAAACAGACAGACCAGAATCAAAGAAAGAAGAAAACAAATCAATGGAACAACTTTTTGAAGAAGAATATGAAAAAGAAGAAGAAGAGGAAGATGAAGATGAAGATGAAGAGAATCCGACAGAAGTAGAAGAGCAAGTTCAGCAAGTATCTCCAAAAACAACTAGCAAACGAGTACAGAAGAATCATCCTTCAGATCAGATTATTGGAAACAAAGATGCAGGAGTTGAGACTAGAAGAAAAATCCATTCACTAGAACAAACACACCTAGCACTCTTATCTACAATTGAACCAAAATGTTTTGAAGAAGCCAGTAAGGATGAATCTTGGAGTAAGGCCATGGATGAAGAATTGGATCAAATAGAGAAAAATGACACTTGGGAATTGGTCCCAAGACCAAAGAATAAGAATGTGATCGGCACAAAATGGGTTTTCAAGAATAAATTGAATGAATATGGACAGGTTACAAGGAACAAAGATAGATTGGTATGTAAAGGATATGCACAGATTGAAGGAATCAACTTTGAAGAGACATATGCCCCAGTTGCTAGAATGGAAGCAATGTATTTTCTTTTAGCTTATGCATGCTCCAAAAATGTTAAAGTATATCAGATGGATGTAAAATCAGCTTTTTTGAATGGGGAACTCGAAGAAGAAGTCTACATTGAACAACCAGAAGGATTTCAATTGTCAGAGAACACATACTATGTGTGTAAATTAAAGAAGGCCTTGTATGGTCTAAAATAGGCTCTTAGAGCATGGTACTCTAGACTGGATAAGTATCTGCAGCAGGCAGGGTTCAGAAAAGGAAGTGCGGACAACAACCTCTACATCAAGGTAAGTCAAGGTAATATTTTATTAATTGAAGTTTATGTTGATGATATTATTTTTCTTAGTGATAATGACAGGTTAAGCCATAAATTTGCAAAAGACATGCAGAGTGAATTTGAAATGGCATTACTTGGAGAACTATCCTTCTTTCAGGGACTTCAAATACATCAAAGCAACCAAGGAATTTTTATTTCTCAAACCAAGTATATCAGAGAAATGTTAAAGAGGTTCGGAGTGGAATATTGCAAACCAGTTATCACTCCCATGCAAACCAGTTGTAAGTTGAGAAAAGATGATGATTCAAAGTCTATTGATGCAGGAGAATCGCAATTACCAAAGCAAGCGTGGAGCCAGCGCATGTGTTTTTAACACATGACATATTTCTTTGAAAACTTTTGGGAAATGATGCGCCAAACTTTTCATGAACCATTTATGAAGGAGCGCCTTTTGTATATTGTATTGGACCTTGAGCCTTTAAGCTCTCGTCCTTTAGTAGATAGACGGCATTTAATTTAGTTAATGCTGGTAGATAGGGGTTTAATTCTAGATTTGATAGCTTAGAGTCCGAGAGGGAAAATGGATATAGACACCCTCATTGTACATTGTAACATTATTGATAATTGAAGTAGGAGAGAAAGAAGAAGTAGAGAACTGTATGAAGAACACCCATGTACGAATGTTGAATTAATAAAGAAAGCTCTTGATTCAGATTCATGGTTTGTGTTGTTTTTCTGGTTATTGATGTTTTGCTCATGAATGTTTGCTTCCAATCATGCATTTGCTTTTATCTGCTATGTACGTGATTTCATGTTTCAAACTGAAGTCTGAAGGGGAGATGGAATGAGTTTCAATTGTTTCTCTATCTGAGCTAGGATATTCCTGCAAGGTGTGCAGTCGAAAACCATCCGCAAGGAGTGCGTTGATGGAGACTCAGATAGTTTAACTCTTGTTCTTATTCACCCAGAAGTGAAAGTGGGTTACTGAAGCCGTGCAAGGAGGGCGTAGGCTGAAGAGGAAGTCTCAGTCATGAGTCTGAGAAGGAAGCTTTAGAGGACTGCTGCCACAGGAGTATGCAGAGTCAAAAGAATGTCAAACACTTGAAGTGTTTGCAATGTTACCGCAAGGAGTGCACGCAAAGAGATCTCTTTTCTAAGAGACTGAGAAGTTGGAAAAAAAAGATCAGGAGGGGCAAAGCCTTCAAATTTGTTGAAGGACCACACCGGAGGTTTTGTGTTGGGAAATCCTCAAGGAGGGAGGAGTGACAGTTGAGATCTTGTGGAGAAGCTCGGGGAAATCCCGTCAGCTGTTAGATCCATCAGAAGTAGCGACGGAGTTATGGCCACACCCGGAGTTTAAGCCTAGAGTACTGTGAGCCGTTGGATTATCATCTGATTACCCGTCAATCATTCGATTGGACAGAAGCTGCACAGGGTTTAAAGCCCGCGTGGGCATCGGGGTTTCAAAAGTTAAGAATTTGGAGACCTTTCGAGTCTCGAAACACCGACAGAGATCCTAGCCATTGATATTGACAGGACACGCATCAGTATTCTGGCGAGGCATCAGGATATTGGAGGCATCGGGATATTGGAGGCATCAGGGTTTTGAAGGTCGAGAGAACTGAAACCTTTCGAGTCTCGAAAACACTGACGGAGAAATCCTAGCCATTGATCTCAGGGCATGACATGGGTTAGAGGATCCAAAGGAGTCAGGGTTCAGCTCATCGTGAATTATGGGAGTGAAGAAATCGTTGCATTAGGAATCGCGATTTTGTGATACCTGATAGGGCGACGAGGAAGTGGCGACGTGGAAGAGTAAGCTCTCATGTGCATCGGGGATCAACATATTGAGATTCTTAGTGACAAGAAAATCATCGCAGGAGGAGTCACGAAACTCTGAATCACGATGGCCCCACAGTCATAGCATTTTAGTGGAGGACAGGTGTTACCCATATTGGGGTTCGAGACTTGGAGAGTTCCGTGAACTAGTGCAACGGGAATCGCGATATCTCGATACGCGATTTCCCAATTTGTCACGGGAGTGGGGACCACCAGGATCAGAGTGGGGGACAGGTGTCACACCACACCAAAAGATCGCAGATCGGGGCTAGTGAAATCACGATAGAGCCGAAGTCCCGATAAGGTGGGATAAGGTCAGCGTTGACTGAGACATTGGAAGTCGGGGATCCGTGAGGGGAGTGGATCACAATCTTGTAAGTGCCGATTTCCCGACGAGGAAATTCCCCACAGGAGCAGGAAAGTGTTGGTGAACTTTCATTGGGTTTCAGGGATTTGTGAGACCCGAACCTGTGATTTCAGGACTCGCGATCTTGCGAAGTCTGATTTCTCGATTTGGAGTAGGGAGATCATAAGGAGTATTCTGTGGGTATTGAAAATTCCTGATAAGGAATTTGAAGAACATTTCAGTTCTTTGGGCCAAGGGAAGAGAAGGTCACGTGTGAGCAGCGTACCTGAGGGTGTGGTTGCATCATCTACAGATCAGAGGCAATATAGGTCAATGATTGGCAGCCTACTATATGTGACGACATCCAGATCAGATGTAATGCAGGAAGTTGGATAGGTCGCATGATTTCAAACAGCACCAAAGGAATCACATGTATTAGGAGTAAAGAGGATCTTCAGATATCTCAAAGGAACAGAAGAGTTTGGATTACGGTATCCAAAAGGAAAATATCTATCACTTATGGCCTACACAGATGCAGATTGGGCAGGTTGTATTGATGACCGACGAAGCACCAGTAGAGCAGTGTTCTACTTAGGTGAGTGTTTGGTATCATGTCCAAGCAAGAAACAATCATTGGTATCTTTATCTATAGCCAAGGCAGAGTATATTGTAGTAGCAGCATGTTGTACATAGGTTCTTTGGATGAAACAAACTTTGACAGATATACAGGTTGAGTATGATAAGCCCATTCCAATATATTGTGATAATACAAGTGCCATCCGTATCTCCAAAACCTGGTGATGCACTCCAAGACTAAGAACATTCCAATCAAGTATCACTTTCTATGGGAACAGGTTGCAGAAAAGAACATCAGAGTTGAGTATGTGGGCACAAAAGAATAAGTGGTAGACATCTTTACAAAACCACCTCCACGGGAATCCTTTGAATATCTTCGCCAAAGACTTGGAGTTATTTCTACTCCAAAAATGAATACTTTTTGAATGCTTATCTTATATTTCTTATATGTACATGAGGAAGCACCACAAGAGGACAGTCTGTCAAGGGGAGCAGCCCCAGATGGAAAGATACCTTTGCCATTGATGACAAAGGGAGAGAGATTTATCAGATGCAGAGGATAGAGGCATGGTTCCAGGAGGATCAAATTTATTAGATGAAGAGGATAGAGCAATGGTTTCAGGGGGAGCATGAGTGATATGATTTTAGTGTTGCATCAGAGTGTTGCCATCAATGCCAAAGGGGGAGATTGTTGATTAAGGTTGGTTGTCATTGATATCAACCCTTGAAGAAAGACCCGTAGCACAAAGGTTTGGGTAATGGACCCAATAGTGTTTGATGTAAATATGACTCATTATTGGTTTTTCATGGTTGATAAGAAGTAAATATGGATGAACTCCAAAGTGGTCCCCTTATGGTGAAAGTCCTCACGGGAAGACGCTTTGTGGAGTAAGAGAACCCATGATTAATTGTGGAATAATGAGATGAAGGAAAGTGAATTTGTCAGGGAAAATATCCTAGATAGATATTTCTTGTCATGTTATTTCCGATGGTATGTGGAACGTCACATAATTCCTCATGGTTAGAGAGTTATGACCATGACAAGTTGGAGACCCAAGGTCTGAGTAATGGACCCAAGTTTGTTTGATGGGTAATAGTATGAATTATGATATATTTTCAAATAAAACTATTCTATATGGATAGTACATTTCATGCCATTTCTAGTGGTATGTAGAACGTCGCATAACTCCTCACGGTTTGAGTGTTATGGCCTTACGAAGTTGAAGGACCCTCATATGTCATCTAGAAGCCCCAAAAGGTCAAAGTAATCAAAGTGGTTTAAGATATTTTAAAAGGTAAATAATAAAGTTAAGTGATGAGTGTATTATAACTCAAAGTGAATACAAAATAAATTATTTTAATAATAATTTTAATGGAGAAATTAGAAGTGGACCCAACCCTAAAATAAGGAAAGTGGGGCCAAGTGACCTAGAAGATGTTTTTAAGGAAGCTACTTGGAGAGTATAAACAAGAGGCAAGGCTCTCTCATTTGAATCACACTTGAGAATATTAAATATATATATATTTCTGAGGTATACAACTGATATCTAAGCCGAAATTCTGAGGAAAGTGAAGAAAAGAAGGCCGAAATGCAAGGAAGGATAAATTCTTTTGATGGTGCTTTCTAAGGTATGTTATTTTTATGTCATCTCAACATTTGCGCTATAACTTTTTTTCTATAATGATCTGGATCCTGACATTTCTATGCAAGTGAGAAAACATATCCAAGTATATGTTTTTAAAAATTCATCTTGTGGGTCGTTGTCATTTTGGAGTTACACTCTGTGGGAAAAAGGGTTTGTGGCCAGTACTGAAACTAGTCAAAATCAGGTGTTTCGGGTAAAAACGTCATAACGTATTCATAACAGATCCAAATTTAGTGAGACTAATATTTTTGGTTAGGGTACAGTCTTTAGTATGTTGTGCAATATTTTCAGATCATTTAATCAAATATTTCGTGTGGGGCACGCTCTACAAGGTCACTCTCTAGAATAAGCCAGATTTCAGCAAGGTATGTCATTTTTTCTATAAATCCTTTTATGAGAGGTTCCAAGTAGTGCCACTTGGAGAAATTGCATAAAACAAACTGAAGAACATTTTTTATCTATTTAAAATATTTATACATTGCAGGTTCAAAGTTATGATTACTTAAAGTTAGTGTTGTTGACTAATCCAAAATGAGGCATGTGAGACTAAAGAAAAGTTTGATGAAAATGCTAGTCTCTTATTTTTAAAGTTAAGGAAGGTTTGTAGGAATGTGATCATATACACTAGGTATATTATAGAGCTACAAATCAGGTTTGGATGATGAAATTGATGAGGGATTTTAGTTGTGGCACATGTTGAGTACATGGTTGAGACAAGTAGTTGATACGTTGACACATACATGAAGTGTATAGTTGATGATGTTGGTACATATTGATGATTCATAGTTGATGAGTAGTTGACACATAATTCGAACATACTTGGTACATGGTTGGATGCACTTGTTTATGGTGCAGGTTGATTACAGGTTGGTGCATGGTTGATGCACTTGTTTATGGTACAAGTTGATTACAGGTTGGTGCATGGTTGATGCACTTGTTGTGGTACAGGTTGATTGCAGGTTGAGTTATAGGTTGATGCATGGTTTATGCATGGTTGATGCATGGTTCAGATTTATTGGTACAGGTTTACAGTGGTATATCTCACAGTGATAGTGTGACCGTGGTTCCATCATTCTACTTCTACTTCATGGTGGTAGGATGGGGCAAGGATAGATGGTTGTAGCCACCTTCTGGTTGTAGCTGGAGAACATTGGGGGTTGTAGCCTTTTTCAGGTTGTAGCCAGAGATTTGGGGAGTTGGAGCTTCCCTCAGGTTGTAGCCTGAGAAACTAGGGGGTTGGAGCCTCCTTCCAGTTGCAGCTGGAAAACAAAGGAAGTTAGTGCTTCCAATGAATGTAATTCTTCAAGACATATAAGAAAAATCATTATGTGGTTTTCTCCCTATTTGGGTTTCCACGTAAAACACTGGTGTACTGTGTATGTGTGTGATTGTTTATTTATTACTGCTCATTATTGGATAATAATTCTACATTGATATAACATTTGAAGAAAAAGGATTATAATTACATTATTACTGATTCACCCCCCCTCGCAGCAATGCAACAGGGGAATGCCTGGAGCAGGATAGCGTAAAATTCTAGGAACTCATAGAGAATCTCTGACTGGTAGACATAGATAATAGCAATGGTACCTACACCTAGACCAACAAAAGATCAGGTCACCAACAAATAGCCTGCAGGCTAGATCGCTTCCTCATTTTGGAAACTCTCCTTTTGTAAGGCCCCCTAGTACATTCCAGCATCCTCCTGAAGTCAGGCTCAGACCACTGGTCAGTTCATCTATGGGTTGAAACCATTGCAACGCCCAAGTTAAAACCCTTCAAATTTGAAAATTTTTGGCTCTCCCATCCAGACTTCCAGGAGCTAGCTCATCACTGGTGGAGCACAGCAGAAATACAGAGGGGTACAAAAATGTATCGCTTCCAACAAAATCTCAAATACTTTAAACAAAAGGTGCGTAAATGGAAAAAAGAAGTCTTCGGAAACGTCTTCCGAGAAAAGAAACTGTTGGAACAAAAACTAAAGGACCTTTAGAGGAAAATCATTCACTCAAGACACACAATCACTCAGCAATAGGAGGAGAATGAAATCAAAAGGAAACTAGAGGAAAGGTATAAGTAGGAAGAAATATCGTGGAGATAGAAATCTCGGGTTCAATGGCTCAACGAGGGAGAGAAAAACACCAAATTCTTCCACCGGTCCATGATCCACAGATGCCTCATCAATCACATTACAAAGCTAGAAGACCCACAAGGAAACACCTTGTTCACTCATCAGGAAATATCGCACGAGTTGTCATACTTCTATAAGGATCTCCTCACAGAACCAAAGGTGGACCGTACCTTAGCAATAGAGTGGGTAACCCAAAATATACCAACTATTATCACCCAGGAACATAATGAGTCTCTCATGACACCAATAACACAAGTATAAGTGGATCAGGCCATTCAAGATTTACCCACAGGCAAGGCTCCAGGCCCAGATGGCTTCACCATAGACTTCTTCCACTCTTATTGGCTAATGCTAAGGGATGAAGTGTGGCAGCTGGTGGAGGAATCACACAGCTTAGGCAAAAAATTTCCATCACTAAATGCCACTTTCCTCACCCTAATACCCAAAGAAGAAAGAGTAACAAACCCGAATAATTTCAGACCCATAGCACTCTACAACGTGATCTATAAAATCATCTCCAAGGTCATAGCTCTAAGACTCAAGCCAATACTCCCCTTCATCATTTCCAAGGAGAAATCAGGATACGTCGAAAGAATTCAAATCATGGATAGCATCATACTTGTCCATGAAATCATTCATTCACTCAAAAGCACCCATACTCTAGGTATGCTTCTAAAACTTGACCTTTCAAAAGCTTTTGACAAATTAAGCTGGCAGTACATGAAAGCTCTCCCATTGGCTTTTGGTTTCAACAAGGATTGGATCTCTTGGATAATGAACCTCATTTCCTCAACCTTTTTCTCAATCCTCATCAATGGAGTACTCTCTCAACCCTTCTCTCCCACAAGAGGAATAAGGCAAGGTGACCCTCTCTCCCATTTCCTATTTTTCATAATGGTTGAGGGCCTAGGAAGCTATATCAAAGCTTCAATTCAAAATGGATCCCTCCAAGGCCTCCCTCTTCATGGGTTACAACCGACAGCCTCCCACAACCAATTTTTCAATGACACACTTCTAATGAACACCTCCATTGTGCAAGAAGAAATCAAACTAAGATCCATCCTCTCTGACTTCAGCGAAGCCTCTGACACCACCTTTAATATGGCAAAGTCGCAACTCTTCTTTTTCAATACTCCAAAAGCAATCCAATAACACCTTTCTCAACTTTTGAATACCCCTGGTTACACTCTTCCCTCTCACTACCTAGGACTCCCTCTTTCTGACTCAGCAGCCAAAAACATCTCCTGGGACTCTCTCCTACTCTCCATTTCCAACCATCTTAGCAATTGGACCTCTCATTCCCTCAACCTTCTAGCCAGAATCGTTCTCTTAAAGTCAGTCCTTCAAGTCATCCCTGCTTACCTCTTCTCAGCCCTAGCTACCCCCCAATCGGTCATAAATAAAATAAGGAATATGTAAAGAAACTTTCTCTGGCATGGGCATAACCTTGATAAAAAATGGGCCCTAGTCAACTGGGACAAAGTTTGCAAGCCCAAATCTTCAGGTGGTCTGGGCCTCCGGGACCCTGGAAAATTAAATAGCACCATGGGAGCAAGAATTTGGTGGAGATGGTTCAAAACTACAACAGATATATGGGAAAAACTCTGGAAATGAAAATATGCCCCAAATACGCATCAAAGACATCTTATAAGAATGCAGGAGAAAATTCAAGGCTCCAACATCTGGAATGTGGCCTGGAAAAATCGGCCACTAATACAGGAATATGCTTTCTGGGAAGTTTGCAATGGCTAGAATGCCCTATTCTGGATGGATTCCTGGCAGAAAATTCCACCCTTACAATTGGAAGAAAATATACAATTCCTATGAAAATCACATTCAATATGTTGTCACCCTCAAAGTGATATATTTGTGGTCAGACACCCCCAGCAACTCTCCCTAGCGAAGCTGGAAATCAACCCATCAAGAACTCCAAGTGGAAATGGAATGTGACCTGCAGCACTGGAAACAAGCAACATCCCAAAGGTGAATCTAGAAAAGCACAAACCAAAACATTCTCATATGGGGATACACACCTCATGGAAGCTTCACTCTCAAAGAGGGATATACTCTACAGGAGAAATTCCAACATCTTCAAAAAGATAGCATCTGGACAACAATATGGAAATCAAAGCTCTAGCCCAAAATATCTATGTTCCTTTGGCTTCTACTTCAGAACAAGATCTTAACCTGGGACAATGTACAAAGATGAGGTTTCATTGGCCCCTCAATTTTCCATCTCTTCCATCTCCAGGCAGAAACCATGGAGAACCTCCTAAACAACTGTCCACTCAGTGAGAACATCTGGAACCAATCCACTCAACTCATGCAAAGAACCAAATGAGTTAAAAACAACATCATAAGCACAATCATGGATTGGGTTATGGTTCCTTCAAAAGTCCTATCTTGAACAAAACCTAGCAACTCTTACCTGGAAACTCTTAAGAGAGAAACAAAAGAATCTTTCATTCCCAACCCTCTCCGCCCACCCTCCTATGGAATACAATCCTCTTGCATCTCCAAGAAACTTTAGCTACAATTGTGGACCCAGGAATATTTCCCCTCTGATCCAGGTGAGCTCTTGCTCCTCAACTCTTG
>ML801343.1:43906-56793 GCA_009831015.1 Picea engelmannii
GGCAGTTCAAAAGGAAATCCAGGAAACTCAGGCTATGGAGTGGTCATAAGAAATAACTTGGGTCAAATTCACAGCCTAATTGCAAAAAATCTAGGATGTGACACCAACAATTCAGCGGAAATTTGGGGTCTTATCAAAGGATTTCAAATGGATCTAGATCAAAACCTCACCTATCTGAGCATTGAAGGAGATTCCAAAATCATAATAGACTTGGCAACAAAAATCCTAAATGGAAGAGATCCAGGGAAAATCACCCCCAGTTGGTGCCTCCCCGACCCCCTATACAGCTTCTAGGAACTTCTCAAACCCTCTCTAACTCTAACCCCCTCACACATTCGTCGAAGTGCAAAAAACGTTGTGGACAGACTGGCCAATTGTTCGGTATGTGTTATATTCTTTGCACGAGGAGTAGTGCCTCGGGAAACCTGTCATATATTTAGGTGGTTTTTCGGCACATGGTTTCTTTGCCGATAGTTTTCTATTTTTGGTTAAGGAATTAGGGTTTTGGACTAATCCAAGTCATTGGGTTAGGGTTTTGGATGTTGTTGGCTCCTATATGTATATTGTATTGTAAGAAATGTAACACAATGAATGAATATAGAATATGTTGGTTTTCCTGGTTTGGTTTTCCTGGTTTGGGTTTCCAGGGGAAAAATCTATGTGTAATGTTTGTATTTTCCATTGTATCTTTTTGTTCTTTTACTGAAAATCTATCTGCGGTAAATATTGTACAAGGTTAAAATATACATTTGGTATCAGAGCTTTGTTGGCTTCAGGGGGATGCCTTTGTGGTCAAGGGTTTGGCTCAAGACTGTGATATGCCTTGTTACAGTGGGAGATCTATGGTATTGATTTTTCAGGTGAAAAGAAATGGCAAGCAATTCAAAGATGGAGATCGAGAAGTTTAATGGGAAAATTTTTGAGTTGTGGAAGCTCAATATGGAAGATTTGTTGGTGGATGGAGATTAGTGGATCACGGTAGATCCAGGTACTGCACCTACAGGAACTTCAGGAGATGACTAGAAAAATTTGGATCGGAAGGCAAAGAGCACAATTCGACTGTGTCTCTCTGATTCAGTATTATTGAATGTGTCAGAGGAAGCTACAACCAAGGATTTATGGGAAAACTTAGGGAAGTTGTATCAGTCTACATCCCTAGTAAATAAACTATTCCTGAGAAAGAAGTTGTACAACCTGAGGATGAGAGATGGAGACTTGGTGGCAGAACATTTGAACGCCTTCAATACTGTGGTAAGTCAGTTAGTATCTGTTGAGATTAAAATTTCAAATGAAGATATATGTATTATTTTACTTTGTTCTTTACCAGACTCCTGGGATATTCTGGTTGTGGCCATAGGTAGTAATACAATTGCCTTGAAGTTTGATGAAGTGGTCTCATCCTTGCTATCGGAGGAGATGAGATGGAAGAATATGGAAGGACAGAGCACAGATGCATTATTTGCAAGAGGACGTTCCCAGGAAAGAAATAGATCTAATTTCTCAAGTGGGAGATCTAAGTCTAAGGGTGGATCTAAATATCTCAAAAATTTTGTAAGGGTATGTTGGAGATGTGGAAAAGAAGGGAACTACAAGAAGCAATGTAGATCCAAAGTTGAGAAAAAGAAGGGATCTGAAGAATCTCCTTCTACAGAAGAAAATACCTCTAAGGAAGAAGGAGGGGATGTGTTCTTGGCTTCTTCAAGCACACACGCAGATCATGAGGCATGAATGGTTGACTCTAGTGCATCCTTTTATATGACTCCCCACAGGGAGTGGTTCTATGAATATGAAAGGTATGATGGAGTTAATGTTTTCTTAGGTGATGGTTCAACAACCAGAATCATAGGATGAGGAAAAAAGTCAAGTTGAGGCTCATAGATGGAAGTATTAGAACACTTCCTGGTGTTCTGCACATCCCAGGTTTGGCTAGAAATTTGATTTTTTTAAGAAAAATGGACGATGCAAGGGTAAAAATAATATTTGAAAAGGAAACCTGCAGGATTGTTCTAGGAGCAATGGTGTTGTTGAAGGGGGTTAAGGTTTGGAACTCTTTATAAGCTTCAATAAGCACTATTAGTGATGGGTGTAATAGTTCCATTGTTCCTGATATTGGATTTGAATAATAAAGAACTCCTATAGTCTCTGGACAAAAGGTTATGTCGTGGCATCAAAGACTGGGGCATATCGGAGAGAAGGGTCTTCAAATACTACATGGTAAAGGTTTGGTTCAAGGTATGTCTAACTGTTCTCTGGATTTTGATTTCTGTGAACATTGTCTATATGGGAAGCAGAATTGGGTAAGATTCCCCTCTGGTGCAAAGAGGGCAGAAGGAATTTTACAGCTAGTTCACAGTGATGTTTTTGGACCTATGTCGGTCCCATCATTGGGAAAATCTGTGTACTATGTCTCATTTATAGATGACTTCTCGAGGAATACTTGGATATATTTCCTCAGGAAGAAATCCAAATTTTTTGACAGATTTAAAGAGTTTAAGGATCTTATTGAGAATCAAACAGAGAAAAGAATTAAGGTGTTGAGGACATATAATGGCGGAGCGTTATGCGGGAAGGAATTTGAAGAATTCTATAAGAAGTGTGGTATAGCAAGGCAGAAGACTACTCCATATACACCTCAGCGGAATGGAGTTGCAGAAAGGATGAACAGGATGTTGATGGAAAAAGCAAGGTGCATGCTCAGTGGTGCCAGGCTAGGGCAAGAATTCTGGGTAGAGGCAGTGGGTACTACATGTTACCTGGTCAACTGATCATCCTCATCAGCGTTGGATGACAAGACTCCACAAGAGGTATGGACTGGTAAGAAAACTTCTCTCACACATCTCAAGGTATTTGGTTGTGATGCATATTTTCATGTTCCAAAGGAAAATAGGAGTAAGCTAGATAAGAAGGAAGAAAAGTGTATCTTTATTGGATATAAATATGGTCTCAAAGGTTATAAGCTTTGGAACCCAAAAACTAAGAAGGTAGTGTATAGCCGAGATGTGGTATTTAGAGAAATGAAGGATGTTGTCAAACAGGAAGTCCTACCAAGTAAATAAGAACCAGAGAAAATAGATTTTGATTTAAAGGATGATGAATCAGACTCTACAGAAGAACAAGAATCAGAATAAGAAGATACTCATACTCTAGTATTGAGGAGATCGGTTCGAGAAAAAAGGCTACCGAAAAGGTATAGTCCATCATATTTCTGTTCAAATTTTGCTTTGTCTATTACTGATGATGATCCTAGAACTGTCAGGGAGGAAGTGGATTCAGAGGATGGAAATCTCTGGAAAAGGGCCATGGACGAAGAAATGACATCTTTGGATAAGAATGAGGCTTGGGATCTAGTGGAGTTTTCGAATGGAAGAAAGCCCATTGGCAGCAAATGGGTATTTAAAAAGAAGCTGAATCCAGAAGGAAAAGTGGGGAAATACAATGCTCAATTAGTAGCAAAGGGTTATTCTCAGGTTGAGAGAATTGATTTTGGTGAGATTTTTTCTCTTGTTTCCAAGTTAACCTCTATAATATTTATGTTATCTGTTGTTGTTGCATTTGATTTTGAAGTAGAACAAATGGATGTGAAGACAACATTCCTACATGGGGATCTGGAAGAAGAAATCTATATGAAGCAACCAAAAGGTTATGTTGTGAAGGGAAAGAAGGAGCTGGTATGCAAGCTGAAAAGTCTCTATATGGTTTAAAACAATCACCAAGGATGTGGTATCAAAAATTTGATACATATATGCTGGGAATTGGCTTCACAAGAAGCAAAGAGGATCAATGCGTGTATTTTAAATTAATTGGTGATCATTTGATTTATTTGGTCTTGTATGTGGATGACATGTTGTTGATAGGAAACAACAAGGAGATTATCCAAGATGTGAAAAATTAGTTGTCCTCTAAATTTGACATGAAGGATCTCGGTGCTTCAAATTTCATTTTGGGCATGGAAATTAAAAGAGATCGGAAAAAGAGGAAACTCTGGTTAAATCAGAGAAAATATGTCGAGACAATATTGTAGAGATTTAATATGTAGGAATGTAAACCGGTCAAGGTTCCTATTCCTGTTGGGGTAAAGCTATCTTCATATTAGTGTCCCAAGACACATGAAGAGGAGGAGGACATGTCTCATGTTCCATATGTGAGTGCAGTTGCCATTTTGATGTATGCAATGGGCTTTACTAGACTGGACATTGCACATGTAGTGGGAGTTTTGAGCAGGTATATGTCAAAACCAGGGAAGGAGCATTGGACAACAGTAAAAAGGGTTTTCAGGTATTTATGTGGCACTGCTAGCTATGGATTGTGCTACGAGGGAAGACCGGGATTGGACAGAGTGGTGGATATACATGGCTTTGTGGATGCAGACTGGGTTGGAGATCTACAAGTGGGTATGTGTTTAACCTATTTGGAGGAGCAATAAGTTAGATGAGTAAAAGACAGGTTGTAGTGGCACCTTCAACTACAGAAGTTGAATACATGGCAGCCACTCATGCAAGTAAGGAAGCAGTGTGGTTGCAAAGATTGTGTTCAGGCATTGGGTTGGTACAACAAGCTGTAAGGATAGATTGTGACAGTCAGAGTGCAATTTTTCTGGCAAAGAACCCAACTTATCATTCAAATACAAAGCATATTGATATTCAATATCACTTTGTGAGAGACATGGTTGAAAAAAATAAAGTATTATTGATGAAGGTGGACACTTTGAAGAATGTTGTAGATTCATTAAAAAAACCTGTGAGCGCTGAGAAGTTCTCTTAGTGTAGAGGATCCATGGGCATTGCTGCCCTGGATTGTTGACTATGTAACCCTGTAACCCCCTGTATGCAAAGAAAACAACATGTGGGAGAATGTTGGGTATGTGTTATATTTTTTGCACGAGGAGTAGTGTCATATATTTAGGTGGTTTTTCGACACATGGTTTCTTTGTCGATGGTTTTCTATTTCCATTTAAGGAATTAGGGTTTTGGACTAATCCAAGCCATTGGGTTAGGGTTTTGGATGTTGTTGGCTCCTATATGTATATTGTATTGTAAACAATGTAACACAATGAATGAATATAGAATATGTTGGTTTTCCCGGTTTGGGTTTCCAAGGGAAAAATCTTTGTGTAATGTTTGTATTTTCCATTGTATATTTTTGTTCTTTTACTAAAAATATGTTTGCAGTAAATATTGTACAAGTTTAAAATCTACACCAATGCAGGGGTTGATTCCATGCAGTAGATCATTCTCC
The DNA here is from genome assembly GCA_009831015.1 of Picea engelmannii. Lineage (NCBI taxonomy): Eukaryota > Viridiplantae > Streptophyta > Pinopsida > Pinales > Pinaceae > Picea > Picea engelmannii. The sequence goes on from ML801343.1 coordinate 49,142, forward strand.
ACAATTCCAGGAAGTCCCAAAGCTCACCCCTCTGGCTCCAATGCAAGGAGCTTGCCCAGTTGGAAGGGGTGCCACCTTTGAATACTTAGAAATTATTCTAAGTCAGAAATGATCAGAAGCTCAGGAGAGAGGGAGACCATAAGTGGTAGCGCAGGAGATCAAAAACCGTCAAAAGTAAAGAGCATGAGCCTTAGCGCCTTGAACGAAAGTAGACTTTCCAAAGTCATGAAGTTTGGCAGTCAAATATCACGTCTAGAAACACAGAAGAACACGTAGGAGGAGATCAGATCTGAACCGTTAGATTTGGGAACGAAGAAGGATATGCGAAGAGTTAGGAGCCGCAACAATCCTGACCATCCATCGAAAGAGGACACGTGGTGAGAGATCAGCGTTTCACTAATTCGTAGATCGAAAAATCCTGAAGTAAGGGTCGTGAGAACTCGTGGAATTCGAGTTCACAACTTGATCGCAATCGTCGATCGAAGGGACAACGTTGACCATAGATTTGGTCATGGCGGAAGTTTTCAACTCGGGAAGTCGATGATAGGAGTTGTGGGAACTCGCGAAGTCCAAGTTTGCCAAGGAGATCTGAACCATTGGATCATGGGTAGTCTTGGACCATTGATCTGAGGCAAGTGGAGCATCAGGGTTTCAGATATCAGAAGAAGGGACACGAGCCATCTTTCGATATCGAGAAGCATGAAGTCCCAAGTCGTGAAGGCGAGAGAAGAACCATTGGATTGTGGGGATTGTGGACCATCGATCTGATGCGAGCGCAAGTTCGGGAGTCAGAAAAAGGGAGACAAGAAATCATCCGACAACACGAAGTGCAAAGTTGCTCAAAAGATTGGCCCCAGGTCATAGCGAGGGGTCACATTGGTGAAGGTAAATAGAGGAGCTAGCACACACTAGGCTCTCGTTCGAGAGTTCAGAGGTCAGGAGAGTCAAGGTGACTCACTTGCAAAGACCCGACATGAAAAGTCGCTGAGCGCCTTTCGGTTAGGCGAACGATCATGTAAAGGGAGGGATTTTCTAGAGTAGAGCTAGCATCGATTCGCAGCATGTAATTGTGTTACTAGCTGTTCTACTTTCAGCTACAGGCATTTAGGTGATCCTAGATAGGTTACAGGAATTTTTGTAAGCTTACAGTTGTCATTAATACTAGCATAGCCACAAATTCATGGTTAGTGAATGCCGAAAGGATGGCTTGCAAAAAGACGGCTTGCAAAACTTGAATCGTTGGGAAAGAGAAACAACCCAAAGGTGGACGGAAGGAGTCAGAAGGAGTTGGATGGAAGGAGGCAGTGTGTCCAGAATGTGGCTGGTGAAGGCCAAAGGTTTAGGTTGGCCTAGAAAATGAAACCCCAATCACTCATACGTGGCAATCAACTAGCCACCATAGTAAATTTTAAATATGATTAAGTAAAAGTAAAAAAATAAACATGTAAATTGATGTCTTTATAATAGTGAGGAAGTTAGTGGTTGAAATCACAACCATTGATTTATTGGGACTACTAAGAATATTCCATCAATATTTAATCTTGTCCATACAAAACTGATTAAGAACTAAAAACTTATTAAATGTTCCCACGGTCAATAGGTGTATGCCTTTCAGCGTAATAAGGATCCACTTTTATTTACAAAAATATATATATTGACTATTACGAGATAGTAACATAATCTAAATATTCTAGTCTTTTAGAGCTGCTCAAAGTGGGAGGGGAAATGGTAATTTTGATTTGAAATTAGTACTAACCATTTTAGATTAATGAAATTACATATATTCATAAATTATATTGCAATATGAATATTTTAGGATGTTAAATCAGTTTTTATTAAAAAAAACTATTTCAACAATCCAAAATTGTAATTTCAATAAAAATTATTTTCTAAGATGAAAAAATAAAAAATAAAATAAAATGATAAAATATTTAATCCTATTAATAAAATTAAATATAAACTATCTTTTACCTTTACTATAAAAGATAAATTATAAATTATAAATAATTATTAATTAACATAAATAAAAAATATAAATAATTACAATAAATTAAAAAAATTATAAAATATAAATACGACTCTTTCAATTTTGTATTGTGGTGTTGTTACAAAGCTATACAAGATTTAACAAGGTGACATAATATGCTAAAGGTTTGAATAATATATATTTTTTATTTCCCAATGTCTGAGTCATCGACAATGCCCAATGCTGCCCATCGAACTGGATATTGACCGCAATCGTATCGCTTGCTATTTTTCTTCAATTAGTCTCAACCAAAAACATTTTCTTGCTATTTTTCTTCAATTAGTCCCCAACAAAAAATTTCTTGGTTTTTTGCGACTTTCTTCACCTCAATATGCCCGATTGAATACGACGATTTAAACTTTATTTTCACCCGACTCAATACGACGATTATTATATGAGGAAGTGAAGGTTGACATCAAGGGTGTTGAGTATCCTCTAACATATGTGCTAAAGACAAACGTAATATTTGAATTGTCTATTAATAGTTTAATTAGAGAAATACCTCCAAGCATGGGAAGTTTTAGTGCCTTGCAGTTGCTGAATTTATCTAGAAATCTATTGGAGGTAAAAATTCTTGCATCTCTTAGTGAGATTTCTACTTTGGAATAGTTATACTTCACTAAAAATAATTTGAGTGGAGAGTTTCCTCAAAAACTCTATAAATTAACTAATTTGGCATCTCTAAATGTATCGGTTAATATACTCTACACGTGAATCCTAGAAGGAACACAATTTGACACATTCAATATGACTTCATTTCAAAGGAACAAGTGCATGTGTGGTTATCCTTTATAAGCATGCAATGAAACCAAAAATAAAAATAAAAGTAGAGGAGATGGAGCTTGTGCAAATGTTAGTAAATATCAAAGATGGCTAAGTCATGTAGATGAACATGTCTCACTAATTGCATTAGGTTTAGGAGCAATTAGGTTGAGCTTAAAAAACATTTTATTTAAGGGATTGAACTTTTTTTATATGAAGGAGTTGTTTCATGTGGTTGGAATAGGTTGTAAGGTCTCAAAAAAATTGGCATAATACAAAAACATATGCATATTTTTTTAGTGAGGGATACTTTTAGATTATTATTTGGGAAAACCTATTTTTTAAAATTTCTAGTATAAATCTATTTTTTAAATTTCTATACTATAGATTTACATGAAAGAATACATACACCCCACCGGAGCCTTCAAGGTTTGTGAGCCAAAGATATTTAGATTGAGTCAAGTTACTGAACTTTCTTATAATACTTAAATTAATCACATATAGTTACCTAAAGTATAATTATATTAATTGTGGATGATATATATATAAGTTGGAAATAGTAAATATTATATCGAAAAGTGTATTGTAACAAAGCTAAACAACAAGCATATCAAATTCATAACTTTCAGAGGCTATAGAGTGTTTTCTAGAATTTTTTGTTATTACATACTAATTGTCCTTATAGGTGTACAACTTAACAAAAACACCTAATATTCTAGTTACTTAAAAAAACATAATAATTATTTAATAACATAAGACATGATGGCATGATGGTTGAGTGCTTCATCCTAACCTACATTGGATGAAGGAGAGTTCTAATGTCCAATGTCCATTTCATCCTTTGTACAATTTCCTCTTCCTTAAGATTTGCATGGGTTATGCGACTGCCGTCCATGCTTTTCCAATGACTATAAAGGAGCATGGAGCATGAAGTCATGGCAATGAAGTGAATTCACGGCACGGGAGAGAGAGATGGATAAAGCCGTTATGTCCTTTTTTATATTCACAGCGTTGGGTTATGCGACTGCCGTAACTTTCAGTTCGTCCAGGAAGCCGCCATATGATCCTCTTCGGCCCCATTATTTTGTTTCAAAAGAGCGCATTCTGGAGGATAAAAGGCACGTGGAGGCGCTTCTCTCGTTCAGGAAGGCCATCACATTGGATCCACTAGGACAGCTCAGAATTCGAAGAGGGTATGCTCTTGGAAGGGTGTTTCCTGCAGAAAACGCACTAATCGAGTGGTTGCCCTAATCCTTCCTCGACTAAGTCTCCATGGTACTCTTCCGCAATCTCCTGCCAACCTTTCTTTATTGCGTACGTTGGATCTTTCATATAATAATTTGACAGGAAGAGTTCCACCCGAGTTTGGGCAGCTCAAAGCGCTGGAAATGCTTGAGCTCAGCGGCAATATTCTCGCGGGTACTGTCTCCCCATCTCTTGGCCGCCTCTCCTTTCTGCGAATTTTGGATCTTTCAGAGAATAATTTGATAGGGACTATACCAAGAGCCTTGGGTTCGCTGCAAAACTTAGAGACCCTGCTTTTAAATTACAACAACTTGACTGGAAGAGCCTTAGGCTCCCTGCTGAACTTATCGATCTTGTCTTTATGATATAACAACTTGAGTGGAAGAATTCCAGTGGAATTGGGCTCGCTGCAGAACTTAGTGGAATTGCATTTATCATCCAACCACTTGAGTGGAAGAATTTCAGTGGAATTGGGCTCGCTGCAGAACTTAGTAGAATTGTATTTATCAACTAACAACTTGAGTGCAAGAATTCTAGTGGAATTGGGCTCGTTGCAGAACTTATCGATCCTGTATTTATCATCCAACAACTTGGGTGTAAGAATTCCAGTGGAATTGGGCTCGCTGCAGAACTTATTGATCCTGGATTTATCATCCAACAACTTGAGTAGAAGAATTCCAGTGGAATTGGGCTCGCTGCAGAATTTAGCGCTCTTGTCTTTATCATCCAACAACTTGAGTGGAAGAATTCCAGTGGAATTGGGCTCGCTGCAGAACTTATTGATCCTGGATTTATCATACAACAACTTGAGTGGAAGAATTCCAATGGAATTGGGTTCGCTGTAGAACTTATTGATCCTGGATTTATCATACAACAACTTGAGTGGAAGAATTCCAGTGGAATTGGGCTCGCTACAGAACTTAGCGCTCCTGTCTTTATCATCCAACATCTTGAGTGGAAGAATTCCAGTGGAATTGGGCTCGCTGCAGAACTTAGTGGAATTGTATTTATCATCCAACAACTTGGGTGGAAGAATTCCAGTGGAATTGGGCTCACTGCAGAACTTATCGACCCTGTCTTTATCATCCAACAACTTGAGTGGAAGAATTCCAGTGGAATTGGGCTCGCTGCAGAACTTAGTGGAATTGTGTTTATCATCCAACAACTTGAGTGGAAGAATTCTAGTGGAATTGGGCTCCCTGCAGAACTTATCGATCCTGTATTTATCATCCAACAACTTGAGTGGAAGGATTCCCGCAACTCTAGGGAACTGCAAAGCAATGACATATTTGATGATGTCTAACAACAAACTTAGAGGAACAATCCCTCGGGATATTGGCAAATGTGTCTATCTAACCATGTTAGATTTATCCAAAAACTAGTTGAATGGAAAGATTCCCACATCTTTACAGAATTGTACACAATTAAGTACAATCAGGGTGTCTGAGAACAAACTTAGTGGACATCTAGACATGGTTTTTCCAATTACCTTGAATATTCTCTCTGTTCATTCTAACAGATTTTTTGGAACTCTCCCTCTATCTTTAGTTAATTGTACTCAGCTTCAATTACTAGATTTAAGGAAAAATAGATTGACAGGTGAGCTTCCCAAATACCCTTCATCTTTTCAGGGGTTACGAGTTCTAAGTGTTGGTTATAATAAGCTCCAAGGTGGTATCTCTGAATGGATCACAAATCTCCCTCAGTTACAGGTGTTGCATTTATCCAATAATAAATTAAGTGGAACAATACCAAATCTAGGGAGACTCCTAGGATTTCAAATCCTTGGGTCTCCCCAACTTAGTGGTGATACATTATACCAGGAAGTGCAGGTTGACATCAAAGGTGTTGAATATTCTCTAACATATGTGTTATTGGCCAACACAATATTTGACTTGTCTAACAATAATTTCATTGGAGAAATACCTCCAAACATGGGAAGTTTGAGTGCCTTGCGGTTGCTGAATTTCTCTGGAAATCAACTTCAGGGGAAAATTCCTGCATCTTTAAGTGAGATATCTACTTTGGAGCAGTTAGACTTGGCTAAAAATAATTTGAGTGGAGAGATTCCTCGAGAACTCTCTAAATTAACCAAGTTGGCATCTCTAGATGTATCGTTTAACAAACTCTGCGGGGGAATTCCAGAAGGATCGCAAATGGACACTTTCGATATGACTTCATTTCAAAGGAACAAGTGCCTATGTGGTTATCCTTTACAAGCCTGCAATGAAACAAAAATAAATAAAAAAAGAGGAGATGGGGCTCCTACAAATGTTAGTAATGTTCGGGGATGGCTAAGTCGTGTGGATGAACATGTTTCATTAATTGCATTAGGTGTAGGAATAGGGATTGGATTTGGTGGAGTTGTAACATTAATAATTATGTGGAAAAAAGCTTGGTATTGGATGGTACCTCCAAAAATAAAACCATTTTATAGAGTGTATCGATTTCCTAAATAATTTAAACTTTTATCCACCCACAATATTTTTTAAATATTTTTAAAAAATAATTAAATTTTATATTTTTATTTATATTTTTATTGGTTTATATTTTTTTCATTTTCCTCCCCCTCTTTATATTTTGCATATGGTTAAAAACTTTTAAGTAAGGTGCATGAAGTTTTCTTGGTTGAGAGTGACATATGACTCCATAGTGACATATATCATAGATAGATATTGTTTCTTACTAAATTACATATAGTGACATATAATAAAAAAATAAACTCATTTTATTCATAGATCATTGTTTCTTACTTAATTACAAATTAATGAATTACACTTGAGAATCGAGTGTATTTATATTTTAATATGTGGACTAATATATTTAGAATGATAAAAAGTCATTTTTTGAAAAAATAATTATTTTAGAAAAATAAAATTAAATAAATATATTTAAATTCGGAAAATTCAGTTTCTTAAAAATATTTTGAAAAATAATTTTTAACATTTTTTAGAAAAAAATTATATTTTGTTATTATCCTAGAAAAATTTTCAAATGAGAAATAAAATAAAAAAAATTATATAAATTTTAACAATAAAATACATATTGTTTTATAATCTTTAAAAACCATATAAATTTATGGCATAATACATATTTATTACATATCAATTTAATTATTATTAATTAATTAATAACAAATAATAAAATTAAAATATATAATTCATAGAACTGACCAATTTATAAAGTCAGGTTGATGCTTGTGAACAATGTAACTCTCATAACATTTCTATGACCGCCCAAGTCGTGGAAGTACTTTTTAACTCTATGGATTTGACAAAGTGACCAAACAAGCAAAGTATATCTAATCCTTAAAATTTTAATATTTTTTATATATGTGTTATTTCATTTAATTTTAAAAAATTATATTTTTATTTATTTTTAAATCATAATTTTATATATTTATTTAAAAAGTTTATAATTTTGTTGATAATATGAAGAGAATATATTAGAATAATGTTTCTATGCATTTTTGAAAGATATATTTTATTTCTAACGGTATATCTATGTGGTTTTGAGCTAGAATAATAAGTTTTGAAAGTTTTTACCTTTTTATATTTATAATTTAGTAATGTGAGAAAAATAAAAGAGATTTAAATATATTTAGTTTTTTTTTTTTTTT
>ML801343.1:56875-80306 GCA_009831015.1 Picea engelmannii
TTTGAGAGATAATAATTAATATTATTATTATGAGTTAACAAAATTATTTTCCATTTTTAAATTGAATCCAAAATAATAGTTGTTATTTTTTTTCTCTTCTTTTCAATATGAGCACTCCACCACAACTCATCCTGACACATAAGGCCCCCCAAAATCACCCTATTATAATGAATCATTAGAAAAAAGGAGAGAAGAAAGAGATGCCAAATGCCAAATAGAGTTAGAATCATTAGAAAAAAGGAGTGAATAAAGATACGTAAAACTCCAAATAGAGCTAGAGGCAATGCTTCATAAAAAAAATTAGACTCTTCAAAGATACTGACGCAGACGCACCCCGACGCGCACATCCGCAATCACCAGGACCTTCTTTCCGCTTGGCCCAAAGAGTGTTAATACTCTTCTATCTTCCAATCGGAAGATCTGCACCCACAGTTCTTGTCTCGCGATCCTCTTTACTTACTTATCGAAGGATCAGAACTCGCAGCTTCGTGAGTTTTGTTTGCTCTTTCGGCTCTCGAATCCCCGAGACCCAATATGTCAGTCAATGCTGACCTTCTTTCGCCGCTATCGAAACTTCGGCCCTATCGCCACTTCGCAACTCACGACTCCCGACACTTAAGGTTTCAACCTCCGATACGTGATGCGCCGAACTCGCGACCTCGCTCCCTCACGACTTCGCCACTCGCGAGGTCAATCAACCTTCCCGTTGGCTCTCGATGCCCGAGATGCCGAAACGTCGAAACCCCGAAACCTCGTATCACTTGCCACATCACCCTATTGTGACCCACACTATCCACGTAATCGTTGGGACTTCACGTCTCTCTATATCGCGACTTCCGCTACCAAATCTTCCACCCTTTTCTCATGATGGCCCGATATGTCGATCCTCGAGTAGAACTCACGCTCCTCGTGATTCTGCTTGACGCTTCTACTCCCCTGAGTGTCGAACCTATTCTACTCCTGCACTGTAGCCTTCTTGCACCTCCGCAAGATCCAATGGCCCTCGGAGCTTCACGAAATATCCTCAAAGAATTTCGTCCATCCGTTCTTCTGTATGCAACCTGCGAACACGAAGTGTCTCTCCATGAGACTCGTTCGTCAACCTACGATGCTTCTGTTCAACCTGCTCACGCGACTTCTCTGCGCTTCCTTTCAAAAACCTTGAAGGCCTATCCCTCCTGAGCTTCAACGACTTCAATTCCCTCAGGGAGAAGTTCTTGCACGCACTCCTTGCGGCAATTCTTCAAAACACGCTAAGTGTTGAAGTCTTCAATCCTGCGCACTCCTGCAGCATAAATCTTTCAATCCCTTTACTCAGAATCACAACTCTGAGACTCTGTCCAGCCTGTGTATGCCTTGCACGGCTCTGGTGCCAAATCTGCACTTCTTGGAACTTAAAACAAAAGTTCTCTCTACCTGAACCTTGCAGTCACACACTCCTTGTGGACAAATTCAACTGCACTCCTTGTAGGAATTCTCTGATTCAAGATAGAGAAACAATTGAAACTAACTCCTTGTTCTCAAAGACTTCAGATTAATCATTAAAACACATACACGGCATATAAAAGCAAGTGCATGACAAGAAACAAACATTCCTGAGCATAATATCAACAACACACAGAGAGCAACACAACCATGGAATTGAATCAAAGTTTTTCTATTAATTCAATATCTTTACATGGAAGTTCTTCATTCACTTCTCTGCTCTACTCTTCTCTTCATAATGCTCTCAATCTATGAATGAATAATACAATGTACAAAGGAGGGTGTCTATATCTCGTTTCCCTCTCGAGTTCTAAACTATCAAATCTAGAATTAAATGTTCTATCTACTTTACATTAAATTTATTAAATGACTTATCTACCTAAGGACATGAGCTTATCTGCTCAAGGTCCATTTACAATGTACAAGTGCGCTTCATTAATTTCACACATTAGCGTTTGGTGCAACAATATCAAGGTGTTTCAAAACTTTTGTGCTGGCGCTGTCCAGTTGTCTTTTCTGCTTCCGTGCTGGCTCGCTTGACATGGGCGATGCTCCTGCATCATATACCATTCAAACTCAAATAGATGATAGATTGTTAGAGTTCAAGAGTGAATTGCACACAGTGGAGGATAGGTTTCAAGAAATGGAAAAACATAAACAATCAACCCAAGAAGGAGAGGTTGAAGAAAATCACAACTTGAAAGATACGATTAAAGAGCTAGAAGAAAAACTATCCAACAATTTGACCCTCAGTAAACTAGAAAACAAATTGGATATCAAACCCATACAAATTGGATATCAAACCCATCAAAGAGGAAATGAATAAGCTAATCGAACTGGACCATGAGCGTAATAAAATATCCTTGAACCTCATAATTTTTGGTATAAAATAACAACAAGAGGAAGATATGCTAGCAATAGTAAAAGAAGAATTACAAAATAAATCACAAATTGAAACAACTTACCTCATAGAAGCAAAGAGGCTAGGAAAAATAATTGATCATAAAGATAGGTTGATCCATGTCAAAGTAAGTTGTAATGGCCATAAATATAGCATACTCAGTAAATCTCTGAGCTTAAAAGGGTCAGGAATATTTATAAATGAAGACCTCATTCCCGCAGACCAAGCTAAATTAAGGAAGGAAGTTCAAAAGGTAAAAGAAGCTAGGAAATAAGGAAATTGGGCAATAATTAGAAATTGAAAAGCTATCATTAGGGATAGAGACCAGAAGGATAATAATAAATAGGAATTTGGGACACTCGGGATCTTTTTTTGGAACTGTCGTGGCTTTCCATGGAACAAAGGTCCTATGATAAGTTGGATCCCGAGTGATATTGATATTGTTTGTCTGGTTGAAACTTGGGAGCATGAAGATTCTAAGTTCCCTCACATAGAAGGATTTGTCTTGTGGTCAACATGGAACAAAAAGTCCCACCGTAGAGGGATAGGAGGCATAGCTTATTATATTAGAAAGAACATTTCTCCTCACATTCAATTTCATAAGATCGACCCTCTCAATCAATACATTTTCATAGAAATTCCAAACACCAATTCTAAGAATATGTATATAGCAATTTGTTATTTTTCACCTATTAATTCTACTTTTTATAAGAAAAACAATCTAGATAGCAATTTTCCCTATCATAATTTAGAACAAGATATTTATAGTTTGAAAAATGAAGGTAATATCCTCATGCTGGGAGACTTTGATGCTAGGATTGCAACTAAACAAGATACTCTTTTAAGCAATTATTCCAACCATAATCCTTTATGGCTAGATGAGGACCTTGTTTTATCTAATAGATACAAAAGAAGCTTTGAAGACCTAATTGAGAATTTGTTTGGTACTGAGTTGGTCAAGCTCTACAACTCTCAAGACCTAGTAATTTGCAATGGAGTAATGAAGTGGCCAAAATCCAACCAGATGACTTGTATTCATGGGCTAGGTAGTAGTGTCGTAGATTACGTGATATCTGATATCCTCATTTCCAACCAAATAGTAACTTTTGACCTTTTAAATGACCATGAACCCGACTTTGATCATAGACCTTTAACCCTAACTCTAAACTTTTCCATGCATAGAAGTGCCATCGAAGATAATTTTGACTCGGGCTCACTGAAGAACTTATCGATCCTGAATTTATCATCCAACAACTTGAGTGGAAGAATTCCAGTGGAATTGTGCTCGCTGTAGAACTTATCGATATTGTCTCTATATTCCAACAACTTGAGTGGAAGAATTCCAGTGGAATTGGGCTCGCTGCACAACTTATCGATCCTGTCTTTATCATCCAACAACTTGAGTGGAAGAATTCTAGTGGAATTGGGTTCGCTGCAGAACTTATCGATCCTGTCTTTATCATACAACAACTTGAGTGGAAGAATTCCAGTGGAATTGGGATCACTGTAGAAGTTATCATTCCTGTCTTTATCATCCAACAACTTGAGTGGAAGAATTCTAGTGGAATTGGGCTCACTGTAGAACTTATCGATCCTATATTTATCATCCAACAACTTGAGTAGAAGGATTCCTGCAACTCTAGGGAACTGCAAAACAATTACATATTTGATGATGTCCGACAACAAACTTAGAGGAACAATCCCTGAGGATATTTGCAAATGTGTCTATCTAACCATGTTAGATTTATCCAAAAACCAGTTGAATGGAAAGATTCCCACATCTTTATAGAATTGTACACAATTAAGTACAATCAGGGTGTCTGAGAACAAACTTAGTGGACATGTAGACATGGTATTTCCAATTACCTTGAATATTCTTTCTGCTCATTCTAACAAATTTTCTGGAACTCTGCCTCTATCTTTAGTTAATTGTATTCTACTTCAATTACTAGATTTAAGGAAAAATAGATTGACAGGTGAGCTTCCCAAACACCCTCCACCTTTTCAAGGGTTATAAGTTCTAAGTGTTGGTTATAATAAGCTCCAAGGTGGTATCTCTGAATGGATCAAAAATCTCCCTCAGTTACCAGTTTTGGATTTATCCAATAGTAAATTAAGTGGAAGAATACCATCTAATCTGAGGAGACTCCTAGGATTTCAAATCCTTGGGTCTTCCCAACTTAGTGGTGATACATTATACGAGGAAGTGCAGGTTGACATCAAAGGTGTTGAATATTCTCTAACATATGTGTTATTGGCCAACACAATATTTGACTTGTCTAACAATAATTTCATTGGAGAAATACCTCCAAACATGGAAAGTTTGAGTGCCTTGCAGTTGCTGAATTTGTCTTGAAATCGACTCGAAGGGAAAATTCTTGCATCTTTAAGTGAGATATCTACTTTGGAGCAGTTAGACTTGGCTAAAAATAATTTGAGTGGAGAGATTCCTTGAGAACTCTCTAAATTAACCATGTTGGCATCTCTAGATGTATCATTTAACAAACTCTGCGGGTGAATTCCAGAAGGAACACAATTGGAGACTTTCCATATGACTTCATTTGAAAGGAACAAGTGCCTATGCGATTATCCTTTACAAGCCTGCAATTGAACAAAAATAAATAAAAAAAGAAGAGATGAGGCTCCTACAAATGTTAGTAAAGTTTGGGGATGGCTAAGTCCTGTGAATGAACATGTTTCATTAATTGCATTAGGTCTAGGAATAGGGATTGGATTTGGTGGAGTTGTAACATTGATAATTATGTGGAAAAAAGCTTGGTATTGGATGGTACCTCCAAAAATAAAACCATTGTATGGAGTGTATCGATTTCCTAAATAATTTAAACTTTTATCCACCCAAAATATTTTTTAAATATTTTAAAAAATAATGAAATTTTATATTTATATTTATATTTTTATCACTTTATATATTTTTATTTTCCTTCGGCCACATTATATTTTGCACATATCAGTATATGGTTAAAAAGTTATATAGATACACTTTTGAGTAAGGTGCACAATGGAGTGTTATTGGTTGAATGTGACATATGGCTCCATAGTGACATATATCCTTGCAAAAAATAAACCCATTTTATTGATAGATCATTGTTTCTTACTTAATTACAAATTAATGAGTTGCACTTGAGAGTATCGTGTATTTATATTTTAATATGTGGGATGAATATATTTAAAATGGTAAAAAGTCATTTTTGAAAAAATAATTGTTTTAGAAAAATAAAATTAAATGAATATATTTAGAATAGGAAAATTTATTTTGTTAAAAATATTTTGGAAAATAAATATTAACATTTTTGAAATGAAAAATTATATTTTTTTTATTATGATAGAAAAGATTTTAAATGATAAATAAAATAAAAACAGTTATATTTATTTTAACTATAAAATGCATATTGTTTTATAATTTTAACTGAAAAATTAAATGAACATATTTAGAATAAAAAAATTCATTTTGTTAAAAATATTTTGGAAAATAAATATTAACATTTTTTAAAAGAAAATTATATTTTTTTTATTATAATAAAACAAATTTCAAATGATAAATAAAATAAAAATAATTATATTTATTTTAACTATAAAATGCATATTGTTTTATAATTTTAACGGTTGCAATATTTCTATGACTGCCCAAGTCGTGGAAGTACTTCTTTTTAACTCTATTGAACCATATAACTAAAAGAGATTTGACAAAGTGACCAAATAGGTGGTATATCTGACCCTTAAAAGATAAACATTTTTTTTAGATTTCAAAATATTATCCTTCAAAATGTCAAATTCAAAATATTTTTTATTAACGTTTACAATTTTCTTCACATGTCCCATCAATATGGTTATTTAAACTTACTCTACATCTGTCCATTACTTCACATGAATGTTCTATGTGTTAATGGAGTAATGGACAAGACATAGATTCCCTAAACAACTTTAAGGTTGTCCATTCATGACCTATTATCATAAAGTGTGTATTGAAAATTATATTTTGTAAATACTAGCATACCCTTTAAACTGTAAATGGAAATGTTGAAGTAATAAAAGTACAATAAATGAAGCCTATAAACAAAACCTCCTTAATAGTAAAAGAATATAATACGATTAAAAGTCACATACATGCACCATCCAATACATAGAAGTGGTATTTTAAAAGACCAATCTCATTAAACCTTAAACAAGAGAAACTAATTTGTGTTTTTTTTTTTTTTTTATGTAAACCTTTAAATAAATTTTAAATCATAATAATCATTCTTATAGAATCCAAGGGCTTATATTCATGTTCAATTTACAATATGTCTTCAATTGAATCTTTATCTATTATCTTTAACATAGTGTAAAATTATTTTCAATAAAATAAATAATTCGATTAAAAATAAGAAAACAAATAATGTTATCAATAACTATAATTTGATAATTATTTATAATCATAATGATAAAAATTTGAATATGAATTGGTTATCAATAATTATTAGGTTTCTATAATAGTATAGTAGAAACATGTAATATTTTACTTTTAGTCAATTTGATATGGATATGATTAAATATTTTGTTCTTAGTTGTATTGATTTTACAAATATCATCTTAAATTTATTTTTTACTTTACATTTATTAAACATAAAGAAAAATTAAATGAAATAATTGAAATTCAAGTTTATATATCATTAAAAGATATACAGATATATACATTTTACTTGCAATTTGAGGAAATTAGAGAATGGAGAATACAAAATTTTGGTTTTGTAGTTGTATTGATTTTACAAATATTATCTTAAATTTATTTTTACTTTTATAAATATGGAGAAAAAATAAACAAAAGAATTGAAATTCAATTTTCTAGATAAATACTTATAGGAACTTATCTAACCCCATTTATTTTTTATACCTCCAAGAGTGATCTATATTCTATCTGAAGTTTTCATTAAACGTTGTACTGGTATATATTGGTTGTCAAATTGTAAGATTTTCTAAAAGATTTGGTGAAAGAAACTTGTATTTTATTAATTTCATTAAACATTGTACTTCGTCAAATTGTAAGATTTTCTAAAAGATTTGGTGAACTAAACTTGTATTTTATTAATGGTTGGATTGTGTATATTAGTTATCTTTTTTTTCGTAAGAGAGTGTAAGAAGTTGTATTACTGTAGAAAATTATGATACAAAAAAGGGGGACATCCTAGTCTGCCTAAAAGGAAACCAAACCAGGGGTTCCCAAGTTGTGCATGATGATATTTACGAGGGGTGGGACTGGTCTGCCACTAGGGGAAACCAGGCCAGTCCTACCATATCCAGTTTGATAAAAGATAAGCAACGGAGTCATAAAAGAAAAAGCTGAAACAAACCGCTAAACCCAGGTGGGTAGTAGCTCAGAACTAACCTAACTAAGTCTAGCATTACTACCATTAGACTAACCATTCACTAGTCTAGGACGATGATGTGTTTCCTTCCACCATCCGCCTAGCTCTTGTTATCATCCTTCTGGGAGATCGTGCGAGTCTTCTAGATGTGGGCTCGTGCACCACGTCCATCGACCAACATGATGTCCATGTAATGGACATAGTGCAGATAGAGGTGGAACTGAGCAGCCAACCGCTCCATCTGAGATTTCTGGTCCTTCTCGACCTCAACTAACAGTTTGGTAATAGTTTCCAGACTGCTGAGGCGACTCAAGATTTCATCCAACATTTTTTTTCTTTCCTTGTGACCTTCCTGTCTGGCGTCTTCCATTTCTGAACTCACTTTGTCGATCATCATCTTAGTTATCCAAGCCATCTCCATCATTTTATGGTAGAGGGTTTCCATGGGCTGCGTGGCTAGAGGGTAAACCCCTTGTTTTTATGGAGGAGTAGGTTCAACTTCTTGCAAAATCCAAGTTATCCCAAAATCCAGGAGGGCACTTATTCTCAATCGACTAAGAGAATCCTTTATTCTAAAGATATGTTATCTCTCTATCTAGTATACTTTCTTTTAAGTTAGGCAAATTTTGTGGTAAGATGTGTTAATATGTCAATGGGATCTTGGTTTGATGGTAAAGAGAGGGGGGTGATATTCCTCTTAGTAAATTACAAATCCTCAAGAAACATGTTTTGACCCTCATGGTTTTCTCACCTATGCAAGCCACTATGTGATTGGGGATAACAATAGGGCCTCGATAAATGGGTTGTTTGATGTGGTTGGGTGCAGGTGTAAGGTCTAAGAATATTTGGAAAAATACATACACCTTATTCATGGCTTTTTAATGAAGGGGATCTTTCTATATTGTTGTTTTTCAACCACATTCCATTGTGATACTTCTAGACTAGTGGAAATCCTATTTTTAGAACTTTCTATATTAAAATTTTTACATGTAAGAATACATACACCCCACTAGAGGCTTCTTGGCCAAAGGGATATAGACTACATTCATTATATTACTCCCAAATTGGGGACAAGCCTACTTTGAAAACCATCTAAAGTAAACATTTTAGTCGCATAATACATACAACCCACCCATGATTTCTTAGCTAGAGGGATCTTTTTAGAGTGTTGTGAGCCGATTGCATTCCATTGTAATACTCTTAGATAGTGGGAAACCCTATTTTTGGATCTATCTATAATAAAGGATCTACATGATCATGTATATTAAAGGTTCTATGTGGGAATTCTACACTTAAAGAGCATTGTAGATAAATAAAAGATAGAAAAGTGATTGGAGAAATGAAAGGATAATCAAGAGCCTTAATCTCAAGGAAGCCTTCTTGTTACTTTTAACTTTAGTTAAGTGATTAAATTGAGAATAATATTAATTCAATGCACTCAAATTGTTATAATATTTAAATAAATCACTTTTAGTTACCTTTTTCTTTCCAAGGAAACCCTCACGGAAAACCCTCTAGGTACTTAACCATAATCTATGGATGGTAAACAAGGTAAACTGGTATCCCTAATTACGGGGCCTAAATTGGTGGGGACATTGAGTGAGTCCCAACAATCTCAACAATATAGTTGGTCAGGGACTTTTGACTCTGAGACCTCTTGCATTATCCACAACACTTATCCGCTCGAGCTAACCCACCAAGATTTTAAATTAAAGGGCATGGGGGTGGGCTTTGATCCACTTATGTGTGCACAAGTCACAAGATCATTTAATATAATCTCTCTAGGTGAAAGCACACATTCGACCACTACCTAAATTTTAACTACCTTATAGTGAAATTATATCAATTGTGGATATATTAGAAAAAAAAAAACTAGAAATTGTCCCTGATGGTGTAAACAACATCATAAAAAGAAATCCATATGTTAAATGTAATATGTTTGTTTGAAGCTCTAGAAAATGTGTGTTAAATGATCTAAATATAAACCTGGTGGAGGAATGTATGGAATAAAGATGTTTTTAATTCTCTAGAGAATATATCATGTAAATCATGGTGGAGTCAACCAATCTTAAATGGGGCACTAAATGAGGCACAATTGTACATATTTTGTTCCTCCTTGGTTATAGAATTTTCAATAGGGCCACTATAAACCAAGCAAGAGCTCTCAATCATTAACAAATGCCATGGATATGATAATATGTTGTAAAGGGTTTGAACAACATGGGAACACATCTGACTATAATATAATTGAATGTGGATGGATCTCTGAGTAAGGTTATAAGCAAGCCATGAGATTGTCCACCCTACTAAGAAATTCAAGTAAGTGATCCATGAGATTGTCTTATCCACCATGGATGTGGTCTTTTCTTTTCTCTTCTCGTCTCCATTTCTAAATGTATTTTCTTAGGTTGGGACACAATCTCATCGAACAAAAGAAACCTGCTAGGCACCAACACTAGTAAGAGGCAGTCAAAGGGGTTCACAGTAGTATAATGAATCATTGTGGAACAATTCATAAATGCATGATCCCATGAAGAAATTGTAGTTGCATCATCCACATTATCTAAATTAGGAGCCAATATGTTTAGATCAATTGTTGTACTCTCAATAGTGAAGTTAATGTAAATTGTCTTATAGGAAGTGACAACCTCTTTGAAGTTAGGGCTTCTAGTGATAGTGCCACCACCCCTTGTCATGTCCAAGTGATTCACATTGTAGACATTCTTCCACAAGGAATATGAAAAGGGCAATATTAAGAAATGACGATGTTCTTAGGACTCACCCATGAGTCCACCATGTTTCTTTGGCTACTGCATTGGTTATTCAACAAGGGTGGAAAAATATTCCTTGGATTGACACCTCTTAGGGCCATGGTTTCCATAGAGGGGATGTTATTTTCACTGAAATATTCAAACAACATGGATCTTAGCCATAGCACCCCCTTGGTCACTACTGGGCTTCAATCTTCCCTAGGAACTATATGAGATGGATGACCAAAGAATCATCTCTACAATAGTGATGTGGCTTAGAGCCAAAGATAAGTGCATGGAAAAGGAAACATTGAAGGAAATAATCATTCATACATGGATGACCACATGTTATTTGGATGACTGGATATGATTACATCATTGGACGACCATGGATTGGGTGACTATACACGATTGACTAGAGAGGGGACGTGGAATGATCTAGATGAATTGACTATCATCTAATGGATTTGTATGGACACAAAGGCCTCTACACATCCCATCAATATAATATACAATTCACAAAAGGGACTATAGTTGTTCGCTAATTTTGTATGAAACAACTCAACCCCGATGTAACGCTTGAATCACAATTTAATAAATGACTTGAATATGGTTCTACACAAATTGCTTCTTGAGAAATGGTAAAATTCAACAATGTATGCCACTTAAGAAGCAATTTATTTGTTCTTAACACTAAATTCCAAGAATGTTGCACCTAATGATTGATTATATTAAACAATAAATTAATACAACCTCAAATTGAGCATCTTTCCCTAACACCAAAATCATATCGAATTCAAATTTCAAATGAATTTCATGTGGCTATGTACCACATAATTCACCTCATGTCAAACCAACATTTACTAGTAAAGTCCCACATTGTTGATCTTGAAATCAAGTGGCTTCCAATAATAGTTTCATAAAAATATCTCAAAGAAAAATCACGAACAATGTATCAAATAAATTTGTTGTGTCATTTGTATGTAACCACCAACTATTGCTCACATCAAAATTCCATTTTATCACAAGATCTCTCTACTATCACCAAAATGTACTCTCACCCATTTCATAAGGCCACAGTGAGAACATGGGTGCTCAAAATTGAAATCATGGAGACATTGTTACCCACTACTTTCACACCCCACCTGACACAAATTTTCACCCAAGACCAAAACAACAAAAAATTGAAACTCTTTACCTTAGGGTCTCTAGACCCTAATATCTTATATTTAAATAAACCCAAATTGAAGAACCAAAAATAAAATAAAAATAAAATGAAAATTGGAGTCATCCATTTATTTTTAAAAGATTCAAACAAGAAAACATTTTTTATAAAGCAAATATGAAAAAAGGTAAAAGCCACAGAAATGATAGTTGAACCAAGTTTTAGCCACAACCTTTTTCACACACCTTCCATAGGTTACCTCAAGGGAAACAATGCCAAAACTAAACAACTCTGATTTTTCCATGGCTCACCTAGTGTGAAAGTGTTTTGGTGCTATGTAGTTGAGGGTTCCCACAATACCGGTGACAGTGAAGGACTACTAGTCGTGTTCAGTTAGATAGGCAAGGACGAGGTCATTGATTCAGGCCTTGTATCCAAAATCAAGCATGATGTTATTGGATTTCACATCCCGATGGATATATATATTGCTCATTTTTTCTACTTGTGACTTAGGACACTCAACAAACACTATAATCCTTATCACTTGTCATATCTAAGAAACAACATAGATTTTCCTTTTGGATAGTAGTAGGACAATAGAAGTACACAATAGAACTAGAGCCAGAGAAAATAAAAACATATATTATTATTATTATCTCTCACAGTTTGTGGTCAAAATCATGGTTCCTCAACTTCATCTAGAAACTTAGGTTAGTATCCAATTGAACATATACCAAATAATAATCTCATAAGCTTAAAATGTAGTGCAATGGAATATTACCATGGATGGAGCCAAAGAAGTCCTACACATTTCAAATACATGTGGTTTCAATCTCTCCTTTGTTAAGGGAGTTGTAATATTAGAAGCACTAATACCGATCAAATGCATAAAATATAGTGGATATCAATAAAAAAAAATATGTAAGTAGACATGCATATAGATAGAGAAAGATTAATGAAGAGAAAGTAATTTAACCTGATCTATCACTGGACCATACAACATATTTAAGTCCTCACTTCTCATGGTATAAAAAGTGTTGAAGAATGCAACATGAGTCCTCTGGGAGATTACAATGAATGCAAACATTGCATCCTTGAGGGTTCTAGCTCCCTTTGATTTGAAGGGAACCTTGAATTAACTCTTTTCCAATGAAAACCTCCACAATCATGTCCCCCATACATTGGTTTTGTTATAATAATTTTGTTTAATTTTATTCATATTACATATAAAATAAGTTATATCTTTTTTTAATAAAGATTTGAAAAGTGTAATTAATTATTAAATAAAAAAAATATTTAATTATAAAAAATGATTAGTGAAAAAAAAAATGATTTGATATTATTTTTTAAACTTTAAAATTAAAATCATAACTTTAGGAATGCTTCAAACTTTTTAGCTAACCTTAAAGGCATTCAAATTCCAAATATTTCCGAACTAAAAAATGGAAATTGAAATATAGGATTTCATCAAAACTACTCAAATATAAGAGCTCTATTTTAATTTAAATGTCCTAGTTAATTGAGGAAAGCTTACTAGTTTCCCAAATGATTGAACGCTCTAGCTATTGAGATGACCTAAACTAAGTCAAATCTCATCAAGAAGAATTAGAATTTGTAATTGTAATTGTAAAAAATGTAAGCGATGAAAATTTTAGAACAAAATATCTCTACGGTGCATAAGCAATTATTAGATTTTTAGAGTGGGTCAACAAAATATCTCTATGGTGGAGAAGCGATTATTTGATTTTTAAAGTGGGTCAATCAATTGAGTAGACTTTGAATTTGAAAACAATTTGTTGCTGCTATTGCACATATAATTGAGTCTATTTTTTTCCATAGGAAAATTTCTCTTATATATTAAAATAAAGTTTTCAATTCATAACACATAATAAGCAAACAACACTAGAGTTACTGACCTCGCCTTAGCATAGAGTAGATTTTAACTGAATTAACATGAGTGAAGATTTCGTCACCAAAAAAAAAGTCGTAGCATATCTCGAATGAACCGAGAGTACATAAATCCATATTTTCTTAATGGTAGTTGGCCATTCATCAAGCCGAATAAGATATTTAAAGCAGAAAACTAACTACTAAGCCAAAGAACTTTTGATACTTCAAAAGAGATTTAGAAACAATGAAGGACCTGCATGCCCATCTTCCATCTGGTAGTAAATAAATTTTCCTTCTTGGTGTTGCAGAGCACTATTGGATAGGTCATCCACCTTCTGATTAAATTCTCTAAAGATGTGTGAGAACTCGAGAGTCCTGAAGTTCTTGAGGAGGCCCTTTATCTAGTCCTTCCAACATGCCAGATTCAAGACATGAAGGACACAATTCTGATTTAACCAGTCTATAACAATTATTGATTCCCCAAACACCTTAAGGTCTAGGAAATGTAAACGAGATGCCAAATTTAGCAAATCCCAAACTCCCAATAATTTGGCTCTATTGTTCATACCTGATCCACTATTTAACATCCATACAAACTCTGTATCAGGATTTATCTTGATGACTCCTCCTGCTCCACTGATCTGATCTCGTTATGGAGTAGTGCCATCAAACTCCCAATCGGTCTTCCCTCCTTTGGAAATGGAGGAGTTCTTTGGGGTAAGGATGGAAGTTTATGAACCTGTGAAATCTCTAACCACCCCAAGGTCATGTGAAGGACCAAGAATGTAGATGCCTGACCTTTCTAAAAAAAAACTTTGTTTCATTCCAGCCACAATTTCCAGCAAATGGTAGAAGGCAGCAAGGGGTAAAGATGATGTCTTCTATACCAATATTTAAAGCTCGATTGTAGGGAAGAGCTCGTCCAACAAGTAGTTAATTTGTAGGCTTCTAAAATCAAATTCCAGACCTACTGGGTAAAACTATAGTGCATCATTAAATGTAACGCTATCTCTGACTCTTGCAGGAACATGCCACAAATGCTCAATCCATACCACCCTCTTCTCTATAAATTGTCTCAAGTGAGAATCTTGTTTTCCAACAATAACCAGGTAAAAATTTTGAGTTTCGGAGCAAGATACCAACTCCAAAGTGAACAGTGCCACCAACTATTATTGCGGATCCAAAGTTTAGAGGCTAAGGCATCGTAGGCATTTTTGGCTATATGTCAAATGAATACCTGAGTTATTCAATGCTCTGCAATAGTGGTCCCATTCAACAGCCTTTGCACCTATTAATCCCATCTCTATAGTTGTTTTCCAATGTGTCAAAACTTCCCCCATCCTACTCGATCCTCTTTCTTGATACAGGAAGTGGATACCCCACTTCTTAAGAGAAGCGATAGGACTAGGCGATAAAAGTGTCTGCTTACCCAATCTAATAAAAGTGTCTGCTTACCCAATCTAAGGATCTCGTCCTTACCAAGACGAATAGAAAGGCCTAATCCTAGATTCCAAGCCATCTACTGAGTGACTACATCCAGGGATTTTAACAAACTTCTCCAAGTGTTTGAGATGACCTAAACTAAGTCAAATATCATCAAGAAGAATTAGAATTTGTAATTGTAATTGTAAATAATGTAAGCGATGGAAATTTTAGAACAAAATATCTCTATGGTGCTTAAGCGATTATTAGATTTTTATAGTGGGTCAAAAAAATATCTCTATGGTGTATAAGCGATTATTTGATTTTTAATGTGGGTCAATCAATTGAGTAGACTTTGAATTTGAATCTGAAAACAATTTGTTGTTGCTATTGAACATATAATTGAGTCTTTTTTTTTCCATAGGAAAAATTCTCTTATATATTAATATAAAGTTTTCCATTTAGAACACATAATAAGAAAACAACACTAGAATTACTGACCTCGCCTCATTGTAGAGTAGCTTTTAACTAAATCAACATGAGTGAATATTTTGTCACAAAAAAAAAAAGTCCTAGCATATCTCGAATGAGCCGAGAGTACATAACTCATATTGTCTTAATAGTAGCTAGACAAGATATCTAAAGCATAAAACTAACTACTAAGACAAAGAAATTTTGATACTTCAAAAGAGATTTAGAAACAACGAAGGACCCGCATTCCCATCTTCCATCTGGTAGTAAATATATTTGCCTTCCTGGTGCTGCAGAGAACTATTGGATAGCTCATCCACCTTCTTATTAGATTCTCTGAAGATGTGTGAGAACTTGAGAGTCCTAAAGTTCTTGAGGAGGCCCTTTATCTGGCCCTTCCAACATGCCAGATTCAAGACCTAAAGGACACAATTCTAATTTAACCAGTCTATAACAATTATTGAGTCCGCAAACACCTTAAGGTCTAAGAGATGTAAACGAGATGCCAAATTTAGCAAATCCCAAACTCCCAATAATTCAGCTCTAGTGTCTGTACCCGATCCACTATTTAACATCCATCCAAAATTTGTATAGGGATTTATCCTGATGACTCCTCCTTCTCCACTGATATGACCTCATTCCGGAGTAGCGCCATCAAACCACCTAGTTGGTCTTCCCTCCTTTGGAAATGGACGATTTATTTGGGGTCAGGTTGGGAGTTTATGAACCTGTGAATTCCCTAACCACCCTGAGGTCCTGTGAAGGAACAAAAATGTAGATGCCCGACCTTTCTAAAAAAAAATTGTGTTTCATTCCAACAACAATTTCTAACAGATGATAGAATGCAATGAGTGGCGAAGAGGATGTCTTCTATACCAATATTTAAATCTTGATTGCAAGGAAGAGCTCATCCAACAAGTAGTTAATTTGTAGGCTACTAAAATCATATTCCAACCATGCTGGGTAAAACTACAGTGCATCATTAAATGTAACGTTATCTATGACTCTTGCAAGAACAAGCCAGAAATGCTTGGTCCATACCACCCTCTTCTCTATAAATTGTCCCAAGTGAAAATCTTGTTTTCCAGCAATAACTAGCTAAAATTTTTGAGTTTTGGAGCAAGATCCCAATTCCAAAGAAAACAATGCCACCAACTATTAATGTGGATCCAAATTTTAGAGGCTAAGGCATCATAATCATTTTTGGCTGAGATGTAACCCGATTTATCTCCCCTAGTTCATATTAGTTTATTTGGACAATATGTCAAATGAATACCCGATGAATTCAATGCTCTGCAATAGTGGTCCCATTCAACAACCTCTGCACCTATTAATCCCATCTCTACAGTTGTTTTCCAATTTGTAAAAACTTCCCCCTTCCTACTCGATCCTCTTACCTGATACAAGAAGTGGATACCCTACTTCTTAATAGAATCAATAATACCGAGTGATAAAATTGATTGCTTACCCAATCCAAGGATCTCATCCTCACCAAGACGGATAGAAAGGCCAAATCCTGAATTCCAAGCCATCTAGTGAGTGACTACATCCAGGTATTTTAACAAACATATCCAAGTGTTTGAGACCTTATGTATCCTAATCGTGGATCATCTCATCCAAGACACCATCGAGGAAGAGGTGAGGTAATTTTCCTTTAGCACTCTGTGCTAGAGGTTGTCCTTCATCAAGCATCGCCACAATGTGTTTGTAGCCAATGCTCTACTGAACAAAAGCAAGTTCTTGACTCCCCAACCACCATAGGATTTTGGTTTTGCAATGTATTCCTTATGCATAGGTGAATAAACTCCCTTGCCCCACTTCCCGACCACAAAAAATTAAACAGTAGTTGTCTAATCCTATTGAGAACTGAAGTAGGAATGATGGCTATTGCCAGCCAGAAAAATGACATGCTCTCAAGAACCTCTTTGGCGAGAACAAACCTCCCTCCTAAGGACAACCATTGGTGGCACCAGTGACCAATCCTTCTCTCAAACTTGTAAATGAGCCATCTCTAGTCCTCAACTTTGTAATTTGCAGGCTTAAGAAAAAATCCCAAGTATCGAAAACATTCATTTAGATTCACAGAATTGTAAGGAAAGAGAGCCAGAGAAGTGGAAAGTTGACTTAGGTGGATTTATAATCAGACCTAAAGCGTTGTAGAAATTTGAAAGTATAGATTTGATTTCCCTCCATTTGTCTATCTGAGCTCTGGTCATGATAAGGACATCCTCCATAAAGAAAATATTAAAAATCTTATAGATCCTGGATATCTTGACCCCAGAGATTTTCCCTTCTGACTATGCCTTCTTGAGTAGTATACTATGTCTTTCCATCACTAAAATGAATAATAGAAGGGATAAGGGGAATTATTTCCTTAATCCTCACCCACTCTCTAAGAAAGGAGATGCCTTGTCATTTATCAAAATTGCAAAGAAAGTTGTATTAACACAAATCATTATCCAGTTTGTAAGCATGAGACCAAAGCCTGTCCAAAGAAGAATCATCTGAAGAAAATACCAATTAACACAATCGTATGCCTTCTGAAGATCCAATTTTAGAATAAGAGCTCTCAATTTCTTTGCTTTGATGCTGTGAAGACATTCCTGTGTCGTACCTACCGTATCCAGAATCTCTCTTCCCTTTAAGAACCGCAGTTTCTCCCCTGATAAAGACAGTGATATGATTGACTTTATCATGTTGGATAAAATATTTGTAATAATCTTGTAAGCTAGATTACAAAGAACAATGGGTCTGAAATCCCCAAAACAAGAGGGATTTTTCACTTTAGGGATGAGGACTAAAAAGGTTGAGTTTAAGGACCTTTCCATTGTTCCATTCCTCTTGGACTCCTCCACCGCCTCCAGTATATCAGCCCCTACCAAATCATAGAACTAGAGGAAGAATTCCACCATCCACCCGTCTGACCCAGGACTTTTTTCCTTGGCAAACCCCTTTAAGATAGATAATATTTCTTCTTTGGAACAAGGTTTCTCAAGCACTTGAATATCACTCTCAGCAATAAAGCAAGGGAAATATTGGATTGTGCTCACTTGTTCAACAATCGTGTTCTGTCTCATTTATGTGTAAAAGCATTTAAAATTTCTCATCGCTTCTGATTCAAGTGCCTCTTGACTAGAATGACAAGTGTCATTTTCATAAAAGATTTCCCAAATAGTTTTTTGATTTTTTGTGTGGCTAGCAAATTGATGGAAAAATTTAGTATTCAGGTTGCCCTTCTGTAACCAGGTAGCTCTTCTCTTCTGTCTCCATGTTTCTTCTTCGACTAGCATGAGATTATTATAGGCTTCTTCTAACACTTTGATTTGGAGGTCTACTTTTTTCATATCCTTCCTTTTAGCTTTTGTGAGATAGTAAATCTCTAGTTCCTCCTCAACTGTGACTAGCTCAAGGTGATTTATCCTCTTTTGCCCTTTCTCCTAAGAAATCACTCTACTTTTAAGTTCTTTAAGTTTCCATACTAGTATTCTTAGGGATGAAGGTTCAACAATGAACTCAGAGGAGTTCCAAACCTCATGTACTACAACATTAAAACCCACTTCCCCTCAGCCAGATTGGGTTCAATTTGAACGGATAGGCTACTTTTCACTGACCATCATCGAACTGGAGAACCACTAGAGCATGATTTGAGATATATGGGTAAGCCACCTATGATATGTGTCTCCCAACCGACATGATCAGGTCCTTCATAGTGATGAATTCTATGGCCAGGTATGAATTTTTGACTATATAAATGGTTTTCTTATTGACTATATAAATTATTTGCAAGGTATTGAAGGGGTTAATTTTTGTTGAAAATACAAAAATCAAAAAGTTAATTACGAAATAAATGATGTTGAGAAAAATAAGGAAAAAATCATAATGAATTAAATTTTAAGAAGAACATTAATCTCAATTAAAATAGCTTAGCAAGATTTTGGCATACATATATGATATACTTGGGAATAGAGGTATTGTTGCTCAAATTGGAATTTTATTTGTTGTTGTAGAGAGTGGAGAACTTGTTTCTTAGGACCTTCCACCTTTATATGTGTGTGTGTGTGTGTGTGTGTGTGTGTGTGGTAATACATTGACTATTATCCAATTTAGTAACATGTAATCTAAACCTTTTATCCTTTTACTCAAAACAGGAGGGGAAATGGTAATTTTGATTTGAAATTTGTACTAACCATTTTAGATTAATGAATTTACATATATTCATAAATTATATTGCAATAGAAATATTTTAAGGTGTTAAATCATTTTTGTATTAAAAAAAACTATTTCAACAATCCAAAATTGTAATTTGGACAAAGATTCTTTTCTAAAATGAAAAAATAAAAAAATAAAATAAAATAATAAAATGTTTAACCTTATTGATAAAATTAAAATATAAACTATATTTTACCTTTACTAATAAAAAGATAAATAATAAATTATAAATAATTAACTTAAATTAAAAATATAAATAATTACAATAAATTAAAAAAATTATAAAATATAAATATGACTCTTTCAATTTTGCATTGATTGTTGTTATAAAGTTATAAAAGATTTGACAAGGGACAAAATATGTTCACACTAGAATATAAAATATCTTTTTTGGTTCCCAATGTTCCAATCATAGAAAATGTTGTGTAGCACGCTGAATATTGAGGGCCATCATGTTTGCGAGTTTTCTTCCATTACTACCCACTAAAAAAATTCTTAGTTTTTTTTTAATTTCTTCACCTTAATATGCCCGATTGAATACATCGATTTAAACTTTGTTTTCACCTGAGTCAATACAAAAAATTTAAACATCGTGTAACATGCCCTGGGTTGCATATGATATCCCATCAAGCACACACTTAACTGCATTAAATGGGCACCGAACCAAATTCTTTGCCATTATCAACTTTCTTCATAGGATTGCATATGGAACTAGTATGTCTCTTCAACCCCATCATTTTGTTTCAAAAGAATGTACCCTCCATGATTCAGCGGATCAATTGACATCATTCAAAAATAAAATGGACGTGGGGGCACTTATGTCGTTCAGAAAGGCCATCCAGTGGATGTTAGGACCACACAATGTACCTTTTTGCCCATACTTTTTGTCATTATTATACCCTTGATCACCTGTATTTAGACTCATACTATCACTTCATCTGATCATTCCAAGGTATATAACGTCCTTTCTCATTACTATACGCTTAATCTATTTTGCATAATATTTTACATCACTTTCGTACTTAACCATTGATTAGAATGCAGACTAGCATTTGAAGCCCGTTGCTGAAACACAGTCCAGGTCGCAGATGCTGAAACCCAGAACTGTCATACAGCTCAGGGTGCAGATGCTGAAACACGGAGTTGTTACATAGTTTGAGGTCGCCGTTGCTGAAACACAGAGAGGCTATATAGTCCGAGGTCGTTGTTGCTGAAACACAGAACTGTCATACAGTCCAGAGCTGCAGATGTTGAAACATAGAGGAGACCGCCAGAACCAACGATGTTGAAACACAAGGAAACCGTTACAGTTAGCGGTCAAAGCCGACACAGTCAAGAGCGCAATTCACATGGCTGAAATAGCCCGTGAATTGCGATGCTGAAACAACATCAGCAACTACGAGAAGCATTTGTTACTCCAGTGTAAGAGCAATACCTCATCTAGCTCCTGTAATAGCATTTCTGTTGCGTAAGATCAGGACACCTTGCTCTGGTTTAGAAATAAGATCCGATTAAAAATAGGACTCAGAGATACATTGTAATTTTTGATATATTGCATTGAGGAGGTTCCCTCTTTAAATAAGGGGAATTCTTCATTCGAGCATACAATTTTTATGTATTGAAAAGCTTCAGAGAGAAAGACGTGTACTTCATTTTCAGACTATAACTGGATATTTTGATAGATGAATACAAGACAGCTTTGATTATCTCCTTCTAGCTTTCCCGTTCCAGGGGAATCTTGTGAGAAGGGAGGGCCCACCTTCTTCACAAGATTCACTCGTTAGTTATAGAGTGTGTTCTCTGTTTATGTGTGTTTAATTTTTATATGCTAAAACATTGTTTTTAATGAATTTTGTTTTGCTGAAACACTACTGACTCTGTCTTAGTTGTTGAATGAAATTCATAATCTTTTTATTAGCAATCTTGTGTGATGATTTTATGAGGCTAGCCAGAGACTGGGTTAAGGGCTCCTGCTCAGACAGGAAGGAATCAAAACATCCTATCCTCTGTAGATTTCATTTACTGCTGCAAGTTTGTTAGCAAGAGACTGGGTTAAGGGTTCCTTCTCAGATAGGAAGGAATTAGAACATCCTGTCCTCTGTAGATTTCATTTACTACTGCAAGTTTGTTAGCCAGAGAATGGGTTAAGGGTTCCTGCTCAGACAGGAAGGAATCAGAACATCCTGTCCTCTATAGATTTCATTTACTGCTGCAAGTTTGTTAGCCAGAGACTGGGTTAAGGGTTCCTACTCAGACAAGAAGGAATCAGAACATCCTGTCCTCTGTAGATTTCATTTACTGCTGCAAGTTTGTTAGCCAGAGACTGGGTTAAGGATTCCTGCTCAGACAGGAAGGAGTCAAAACATCCTGTCCTCTGTAGAATTTATTTATTCCTGCAAGTGTGCTAGCCAGAGGCTGGGTTAAGGGTCCCTACTCAGACAGGAAGGGATCAGATCATCCTGCCCTCTGTATTTCACAAAGTGTGCTAACAGAAATAGGGCTTAAGGTTCCTGCTTAGAAAGGAAGGGACTAATTGGTCTTGTTCTCTGCTAGATAGAGTTATCTTTTTCTGCATTACTATTTTCATGAAGGAGTGTCAGCACTGAAGTCTCTGTTTGAGAGTAAGGGTCTTGTCCTCTAATTGCAGAGTAGTGTTCTTTCCTGTTGCAAGTATTATTTTAATGTAATCCAGAATTCTTAGATTAATCTTTAAATTCTGCAATAGGGAAGTTGCTTTCCTGTGATTTAATTCAGAACTTCAGCAAGTATGATTAGTATAGCTTCTTTTACTACAACTGTAAGTTGATTTTGGAATTGAGAATATATAGTGCATGGTTATCTTTGAAATAAAAAGACTTCCTTGGGTTGATAATTTATGTTTCACTTGGTTGTTTGAAATTAATTAAGCAATTATAGTGACCAACATTTTGGCGTCGTTGCCGGGGAAGATAGCTATAGATTTCAAAAGCACTTATGATTTTTTTTTTTTCTTTAGATAAAAAGATTGCATGAAAACCCCCAAAGATACTAACCCTATAGGTGGCAAGGGAAAAGGAAAAGGAGGAAGAAAGACTTCATCGACGAAATCCTATCAGAGTCTGAATCTGCTGCTCAACGACCAAACTTTCAAAGACAAAACTCCCAGCCTTCATTCCAAGCAGCTTTTGGAACAGGGAAATAAGTTTGGAGTCCAGAAACAATCCAAAATCCAGTAGGAGACATTGAGGACAGAGCAAGTGCAGCAGGGGAGCAGACAGAAGAAAACATGGATGAATATAACGAACAATTTCATCATGAAGAGCAGGTAGACCCTAAAGGAGAGGTAAAAGATGAAAATTCTTTCTCGACATTAGGATTCCCTATTGTCGATCTCCCTAGAGGAGTAGCCCCCATGAAAAATATTCCACTCTCAACATTGCCTAATTTTCATGGTTTATCTTCAGAGGATCCTGATGAATTTCTGTTTGAGTTTGATATATTATGTAGAAACTATGATTACATTTCTAATGCTCAAAAACTAAAGTTATTTCCAGCAACACTAAAAGGGAATGCACTAAGATGGTTTATGAGTCTTGGAGGCCATGTGATCACAACATGGGACCAAATGAAACAGAAATTCTTGAACAAATATTAGGACTACTGCCGAACGAGAGAAAAGAGGGAGGAGCTATTCAAAATGATGCAGAAAGAAGACGAGAATCTAGAAGACTTTGTAGAAAGGCTACAATACAATCTACAAAGATCCAGTCATCCCAATGTAAGTAAGGATATTCTC
>ML801343.1:84739-126181 GCA_009831015.1 Picea engelmannii
GAAAGCACAAACAAAGTAATAGAAGCCATTCTCACAAAAACAGTGAAGGAAAGTAGAAAGGATTGGTCCTACAGGCTCCTTGAAGCACTATGGGCCTATAGAACTACCTGGAGAAATACTACAGGATTTTCTCCCTATGAATTAGTTTATGGAAAGAGTGTTGTTTTTCCTGTGGAATTTGAGATAAAAACCTTAAGGACTGCTTTGGCTGTCAACCTTGATCTAACCGATGCACAGACAGCTAGGTTGCAGCAGCTTAATGAACTAGAGGAGAAAAGAATAGATGTCATTCAGAAAACAACCATAATTCAATAGCAAAGATTACAATGGCATGACAAAAATATCAAGAACAAGCAGTTCCAAAAAGGTAATTGGGCCCTACTGTATGATTCCTGGTTCAAAGAATTTCAAGGGAAACTGCGTACAAGATGGCTTGGACCTTACGAAGTAGACACAGTTTTTCCCAATGGAACAATAAGGCTCCTCACAATCGATGACTCCATAACTCCGTTACTTGTAAATGGTCATCGGCTCCGTCTGTACCAGCGACCTATTTCTAAAGAAGATTTTAAGGCCACATGCATGGCAGATGCTCATTTTCTTTTCGTTGAGGGGGTTTCTACCCCTAGTAGCAATTAATTCTTTTAAGTTAATTTTCTTTAGTATTAGATTAGATTAGATTTTATTTACTAATAATCCCTGTCAAGAAATACCGTGCTACAGTCGATTTTTGCAGGATCTCGATCAAAGCACAACCACTAGGAGAGGCCGATTTTACTTCAAAGAGACAAGCTTTCACGATGCTGAAACACCGCTATGCAGCACTGCTGATTTTCACGATGTTGAAACACCACTGATGAGAACTGTTGACTTTCTTCGCGATGCTGAGACACCACTGTTCAGCACTTTCCCGATGCTGAAACACCACTACCAAAACACTCCAGTCCGCCATTTCCTCATCATTCTCATTGCCGAAACAACTCCTTCCAACACTTGTTTCGCCTTTCCCCTTCTGTTGCTGAAACACCGTTGCCAGCAACTTTTCACTATTTTTTCCCGATGTTGAAACACCATTGTTCAGTACTTTTCATTTCTTCCCACTCCCAAAAAACTCCAGTCCGCCATTTCATCATCATTTTCATTGACGAAACAACTCCGTCCAGCAATTGTTTCGCCTCTTCCCTTCTGTTGCTGAAACACCATTATCAACAACCTTTCATTTTCTTCCTGTTGCTGAAACACCGTTGCCAGCAACCCTTCATCATTTTCTCGATGCTGAAACACCACATTCAACACTTTTGATTTCTTCAGAGCTGGAACACCATTGCTCAGCAGTTCTTCATCTACAACACTTTTTTCATCTTTCGCTGTTGTCGAAACACCAGTCTTTTATCATCGTTCGTTAGCAAGCTTTTATAGTTCGATCTCCTAGACAGCAAATCCTCGAACAATTCAAAAATTTCCGCCACAGGACGACCACTGACAGGCATGATATATTGTTTGCAGCACGAATCAAATGGTAAGGCAAGGTATGTAAAGTTTATGTAATTCAGTTAGGCTATAGTTAATGAGAAATATTCGACGTCATTATGACCATTCAAGTGCAATTAGTACTAACCGCACTAGACAGGAGGGGAAGTACACATCAAATCCATATACCATCATTACACCCGATTTCACCGCCGTCATCCCTAATTCACCACCCTTTCGCGCATTTAACCACTATTCCTGCATAACGTCGCTCGAAAAACTCACTCTGCAGAAGCTAATACACAAACTCTCGACGCTGTAAATTAACAAGCCGGTAGCCATGGGAGGATCTATCATATGAAATGAGCCTACCACCACAGCGCTGCTGGAACACTACCCAGCAGCGTATGAAATCTTCCAGCAGGCAGGGTGGCTCAATTACTTCCGCAGACTTCAGGGATATAACGAATAGCAAGTCCTACAGTTCGCCTGAAACCTTCAGGAGGACTATTCTATCATTGACAGGGTGAGAATATTAGTAACAGAGGAAGACATAGCAGAGGTCTCAGGCCTCCCCATGGACGACAATCGTATGTTCAGCAGAAAACACATTATTGGAACTGTTCAGCAGAATTTCTTCCTGCCCGAGGAACGCATTCAACTAAAAGGCAGGGGTGTACAACTAACCTCATTTCCACCACCATGGCCGGAAGTCACCAGATTTATCAAGCATTACCTGACCTGCGAAGGTCGATATCAGGTAGTGTATCAGCATGACTTTCTCCTACTTTCTCATTTAAGGCATAACAGACGGGTTAATATTCCCTATTATTTGCTGGGTTGTTTGAAGAATATGGCACATTACTGTAGAAGGACCAAAGATCCAACCCTGTCACTCACCCACCACCGTCTTGTTCAATTACTCATCCACAGGGGTTTTACCCAGCAGAACCGCCCATTAAACAATCCACCCATAAACCCTGCACCAGCTGTTGAAGTCCCTGAAATTCCTGAGGAGCAACAACCGCAAAACCCCCCATACCTTCCCGAAGTACCCCATAGCCTGCCCACACAACCAACCAGTCCCCCTACCATACCAGAACTGCCGCATACCACACCAGAATCTTCCACTCCCGCCCTTCACATTCTAAGTGATGACTCTGAACTAGATAATCCCTCCTGCCCCATCATTGAAGAACGACCTTCCCAAAAACGGAAGCAAACTCCCCTCTTTCCACCCTTCTTTAGGAAAAAGTGAACAAGAAGCTCAACAAGGCCACCCTTTGTGGCCACTACCCTAGATTCCCCACCAATTCGACTGACACCCCGTACACCATTGACCTCCCCAACTCCGAGATCTTTTCCTATTCCAACCACGGGCGCTATAACACAAGAACCAGACGCCCCAGATACTGTAACACCATCTGTCTCACACAGGGTACCTGAAACACAAGAACCAACTACCCACTCAGTGGCTGAAACACAAGAACCAACCATAGTTGAAACACAGGAAACAGCTACGGCTGAAACACAAGAACCATCCACTGACATTGAAATTGAATTACAGGAATCAGACGCCTAGACATCATTTGTTTCCAATAAAGTAGCTGAAACACAACCAGCTACCCATCCAGTGGCTGAAACACAAGAACCAGTCACTGATGTTGAAATTGAATTACGAGAATCATAGGCCCAAGATGCTACAACACCACTCTCCTCAAGCAAAATGGCTGAAAAATCAGCCACCCATTCAGTGGCTGAAACACAAGAACCACCCACTAATATTGAAATTGATATACAAGAATTAGAGGTTGAAGGTGCTAAAACTCTACTGTTTCTTCACCAAGAAGCTGAAACACAAGCAGCAACTACCATTCCTGCTGCTCCTTCCCAACAACCAGAAGCAAAAATGGCATCTGTCTTGCAGGAAAATGAGTTTTTTAAGTCAGAACTAGAAGCATATAAGCAGGAGTTAGCCAGGGAAAAGGCAGCATATGAAAAGGAACTCAATTCATACACCTCAAGCCGTATAGAAACCCTCGCAGAACAAACTACAGAAAGCATATGCAAAGAATATATGTGCTGCCAATCTGGAGATATTTATTATCAGGCAGGGTATAAGGTGGTTCAAGTTCCAGTACCAGGAGCAGCCCCTACTCCTTCCCCTTTTGAAGTCAAGACTGAACCTGCTGCAACACAAGAACCAGCAGGTTCCACCAAGCTCAAAATTGAACCTGCTGCAACACAAGAACCAGCAGGCCCTAGCAAACTCAAGACTGAACCTGCTGCAACACAAGAACCAGCAGGCCCTTCTAGGATCAAGAAAGAAGTCCCTACTGTTGTCAACAAGGCTGTGCAAACAGTTCCCATGGAGGAAGTTACACCTCCCAGTCAAATCAATCTCTCCACTTCCAGGGAACAATCTACTCAAACCCTGCCTAATCCCACTACTTCCAACGCTGAAACACAGACTCAGTTGTGGGATGAGCATGCAGAAATACAAAAGTGGAAGAAGGATTATGCTGAAACACAGGCCAAACATCTGCAAGTGCACAGGCAAACCTGGATAAATCACACCTTCTCAAATTGGGAAGCATCAGAACAGTTACGCCAGGAAGCTCGTGAACTCAAGAAGAAGAACAAATACTTAAAAGATAGATTGGTCCTGATATTTGATTTGATGCAGAAACTAATGGCCACAAGGAAACCATCTTGTAACTATTCTTTATTTTTCATGGAGAGATTCACATGGTTCCAGATTAAATCAATTGTAGAAGGTAAACCCCATGAGGTAATACAACCAACAGATTTTTTCAAGACTTTTCTAGCAACCTCTACCAGGGATCAGCACCTCTTATGTGAGGCATACTTCCATAATGAGGCTATTCCAGAAAACAGGTTGTTAAACATAAGTCCCCTTGTTGGGGATGTTCAAATTCGAGCATTTACTTCATTTCTTTATAATCAAATTTGGTGGAAAAATGAT
Source organism: Picea engelmannii (assembly GCA_009831015.1). Taxonomy (NCBI): domain Eukaryota; kingdom Viridiplantae; phylum Streptophyta; class Pinopsida; order Pinales; family Pinaceae; genus Picea; species Picea engelmannii. The sequence continues at coordinate 89,196 of ML801343.1, forward strand.
TTTTTGGCTGCTAAGCACAACGGAGATAACCGTCTCCTCTGGATTAGACCAGAACCACAGAGGGAAGCCACTTTTATTTCACAATATTATGAGGTCTTAAAACAACCAGGGGTGACTGAGCATGTTCAACAGCTACAGTCAGTAGTGCTCCAAGATTGTCAGGACAACATCAGTGCCATAGAGATTCCTTCCCTCCAGGCCAATAACCTGTTTTGGCAGCAATCCACAGAAAAGAGACAACAACACAATCCTTTTGGTCCTACCAACCTAGAAGCAGCAATTTCTAGGGTACCCAGCTACTTCCAGTGTGTTAGACATTGTGCTAAAAACTAGATAGGGTACAAGTTTTACTTTCCCATCCTCTGGTTGCCAATAGAAAGATATCAAGTCAGTTATAAGCTGCCTCAGAAGGCAGAGACAACAGCATGGAAAAGACTGCAGCAGGTCCAGGGGTTCAGAACCCCAACAGACAGTACCTCCCAGAGCTACTTCTTAAGTAATTTACATGATCAGAGCCGGTATCAAGACTCTGATTCAGAGTGAGTTTCCTGAGCACATGCAACACCTTGAGCTGGGGGGGATGTTAGGACCACACAATGTACCCTTTTGCCCATACTTTTTGCCATTATTATACCCTTGATCACCTGTATTTAGACTCATACTATCACTTCATCTGATCATTCCAAGGTATATAACGTCCTTTCTCATTACTATACGCTTAATCTGTTTTGCATAATATTTTACATCACTTTCGTACTTAACCATTGATTAGAATGCAGACTAGCATTTGAAGCCCGTTGCTGAAACATAGTCCAGGTCGCAGATGCTGAAACACAGAACTGTCATACAGCTCAGGGTGCAGATGCTAAAACACAGAGCTGTTACATAGTCTGAGGTCGTTGTTGTTGAAACACAGAGAGGCTATACAGTCCGAGGTCATTGTTGCTGAAACACAGAACTGTCATACAGTCCAGAGCTACAGATGCTGAAACACAGAGGAGACTGCCAGAACCAACGATGTTGAAACACAAGGAAGCCGTTACAGTTAGCGGTCAAAGCCGACACAATCAAGAGCGCAATTCACGTGGCTAAAATAGCCCATGAATTGTGATGCTGAAACAACATCGACAACTACGAGAAGAAGCTGTTACTCCAGTGTAACAGCAATACCTCATCTAGCTCCTGTAATAGCATTTTTTTTGCGTAAGATCAGGACACCTTGCTCTGGTTTAGAAAGAAGATCCGATTAAAAATAGGACTCCGAGATACATTGTTATTTTTGATATATTACATCGAGGAGGTTACCTCTTTAAATAAGGGGAATTCTTCATTCGAAAATCCAAGTTTTATGTATTGAAAAGCTTCAGAGAGAGGGACGTGTACTTCATTTTTAGACTGTAACTGGATATTTTGATAGATGAATACAAGACTGCTTTGATTATCTCCTTCTAGCTTTCCCATTCCAGGGGAATATTGTGAGAAGGGAGGGCCCACCTTCTTCACAAGATTCACCCATTAGTTATAAAGTGTGTTCTCTGTTTATGTGTGTTTAATTTTTATATGCTGAAACACTGTTTTTAATGAATTCCGTTTTGCTGAAACACTATTGACTCTGTCTTAGTTGTTGAATGAAATTCATAATCTTTTTATTAGCAATCTTGTGTGATGATTTTATGAGGCTAGCCAGAGACTAGGTTAAGGGTTCCTGCTCAGACAGGAAGGAATCAGAACATCCTGTCCTCTGTATATTTCATTTACTGCTGCAAGTTTGTTAGCAAGAGACTAGGTTAAGGGTTCCTGCTCAGATAGGAATGAATCAGAACATCCTGTCCTCTGTTCATTTACTGCTGCAAGTTTGTTAGCCAGAGACTGGGTTAAGGGTTCCTGCTCAGACAGGAAGGAATCAGAACATCCTGTCCTCTATAGATTTCATTTACTGCTGCAAGTTTGTTAGCCAGAGACTGGGTTAAGGGTTCCTGCTCAGACAGGAAGGAATCATAACATCCTGTCCTCTGTAGATTTCATTTACTGCTGCAAGTTTGTTAGCCAAAGACTGGGTTAAGGATTCCTGCTCAGACAGGAAGGAGTCAAAACATCCTGTCCTCTGTAGAATTTATTTATTCCTGCAAGTGTGCTAGCCAGAGGCTGGGTTAAGGGTCCCTGTTCAGACAGGAAGGGATCAGATCATCCTGCCCTCTGTATTTCACAAAGTCTGCTAACAGAAATAGGGCTTAAGGTTCCTTCTTAGAAAGGAAGGGACTAATTGGTCTTGTTCTCTGCTAGATAGAGTTATCTTTTTCTGCATTATTGTTTTCATGAAGGAGTGTCAGCACTGAAGTCTTTGTTTGAGAGTAAGGGTCCTATCCTTTGATTGCAGAGTAGTGTTCTTTCCTGTTGCAAGTATTATTTTAATGTAATCCAGGATTCTTAGATTAATCTTTAAATTCTGCAATAGGGAAGTTGCTTTCCTGTGATTTAATTCAGAACTTCAGCAAGTATGATTAGTATAGCTTCTTTTACTACAACTATAAGTTTCTTTTGGAATTGAGCATATATAGTGCGTGGTTATCTTTGAAATAAAAATACTTCCCTGGGTTGATAATTTATGTTTTACTTGGTCGTTTGAAATTAATTAAGCAATTATAGTGACCAACAGTGGACATCTAAAAACATGGAAGGGTGTTCCCTACAAAAAATACACTAATGGAGTGGTTGCCCTAATCCTTCCTCAACTAAGTCTCCAGGGTACTCTTTCGCCATCTCTTGGAAACATTTCCTTATTGCATATGTTGGATCTTTCAATGAATACTTTGACAGGAAGAATTCTACCCGAGTTTGGGTAGCTCCAAGCACTGGGAATGCTTAACCTCAACCTCAATATTATTGGGAGTACTCTCCATATCTCACAAACTTCTCGTTCCTACAAACTTTTGATCTTTCATCTAATAATTTGATAGGGACTATTCCAATTTCTCTCAATAGTTGTAGTTCCACATCTCTACGAGAATTGTAAATTTATTCTAACAACCTCACTCATCACATCCCTTGATATCTAGGCAATTGTACTTAGCTATCATCTCTCAAATTTTATTTTAGCAACTTGATTGGAATAATTTTAATGGGATTGTGCTCTATACATAACTTAGAGCACATGTATCTAGGCTTTAACCACTTGATTAGAACAATTCTAGTAGAATTGGGCTCACTGCAGAACTTAGAGCACCAATTTCTACGTCCCAACCACTTGATTGGAAGAATTCCAATGGAATTGGGCTCACTAAAGAACTTATATATATTGGATATAGGTTCAAACAGCTTGACTGGACGAATTCTAGTAGAATTGGGCTCGTTGTGAAACATAGAGGCCCTATATTTGCTTCCAACAACTTGAGTGGAAGAATCCTAGTGGAATTGGGCTCGTTGCAAAACTCATAGACTCTGGATCTAGGTTTTAACAACATGATTGGAAGAATTCCAGTGGAATTGGGCTCACTGAGAACTTAGTGATCCTATCATTATCATCCAACAACTTAAGTGGAAGAATTCTAGCAAAATCGGGCTTGCTACATAACTCAATATTCTAGTCTTTGGATTACAACAACTTGAGTGGAAGAATTCCACTGGAATTGAGCTCACTGCAAAACTTAGAATTCTTGTCTCTAGAATCCAACAACTTGAGTGGAAGGATTCCGACATCTCTAGGGAATCACAAAGAGATGGTGTTTTTTAGAGTGTCCAACAATAAACTTAGAGGAATAATCCATAAGGATATTGACAAATGTGTCAATCTAACGATGTTAGATTTATCCAAAAACCAGTTGAATGGAAAGGTTCCCAATATTTACATAATTTTATGCAATCAAGTCAGATCAAGGTGTCCGAGAACAAACTTAGTGGACATCTAGACATAATGTTTTTAATTATCTTGAATATTCTCTCGATGCATCCTAATAGATTTTATAGGTCTCTCCCTTTTTCTTTGGTCAATTGTACCAAGCTTCACGTACTAGATTTAAGGAAAAATACATTATTAGGGGATCTTCTCAAATACTCCTCATCTTTTCAAGGGTTGTGAATTTTAAGCACGTTGGTTATTATAAGCTCCAAGGTGGTATCTTTGAATGGATCATGAATCTCCCTCAATTAGAGGTGTTGGATTTATCCAATAATAAACTGAGTGGGAGAATACCATCTAAATTAGGGAGACTCAAAGGATTTCAAACTTTCAGGTCTTCCCAACTTAGTGGTGATACATTATATGAGGAAGTGAAGGTCGACATCAAGGGTGTTGAGTATCCTCTAACATATGTGCTATTGAAAAACATAGTATTTTACTTGTCTATCAATAATTTAATTGGAGAAATACCTCCAAGCATGGGAAGTTTGAGCGCCTTGTAGTTGCTGAATTTATTTGGAAATCTATTGGAGGGAAAAATTCTTGCATCTCTTAGTGAGATTTCTACTTTCGGGTAGTTAGACTTGGCTAAAAATAATTTGAGTGTAGAGGTTCCTCAAGAACTCTCTAAATTAACTAAGTTGGCATCTCTAAATGTATCAGTTAATAGACTCTACATCTGAATCTAGAAGGAACACAATTTGACACTTTCAATATGACTTAATTTCAAAGGAACAAGTGCATGCATGGTTATCCTTTACAAGCATGCAATGAAACCAAAAATAAAAATAAAAGTAGAGGAGATGGAGCTTGTGCAAATGCTAGTAAATATCAAAGATGGCTAAGTCGTGTAGATGAACATGTCTCATTAATTTAATTAGGTTTAGGAGCAATTAGGTTGAGCTTAAAAAATATTTTATTTAAGAGATTGAACTTTTTTTTTATATGAAGGAGTTGTTTCACGTGATTGGAATAAGGTATAAGGTCTAAAAAAAATTGGCATAATACAAAAACATATGCATATTTTTTTAGTGAAAGGGATATTTTTAGATTATTATTTGGGAAAGCTTATTTTTTTAAATTTCTAGAATAAATCTATTTTTTTGAGCCTTCAAGGTTTGTGAGCCAAAGATATTTAGATTGAGTCAAGTCACTCAACTTGCTTATTATACTTAAATTAATCACATATAGATATAGATATAGATATAGATATAGATATAGATATAGATATAGATATAGATATAGATAAGTTGGAAATAGTAAATATTATATCGAAAAGTGTATGTAACAAAGCTAAACAACAAGCATACCAAATTCCTAACTTTAAGAGGCTATAGAATGCTTTCTAGAGTTTTTTGTTATTACATATCAATTATTCTTATAGGTGTACAACTTAACAAAAACACCTAATATTCTAGTTACTTTAAAAAACATAATAATTATTTAATAACATAAGACATGATGGTTGAGTGCTTCATCCTAACGTACATTGGATGGAGGAGAGTTCTAATGTCCAATGTCCATTTCATCCTTCAGTTGGTGCACAATTTCCTCTTCCTTAAGATTTGCATGGGATGAATTAACTAATTTTTCTTTTTTTAGTTGAGGTTGTGGAATGCATGTCCTTATTGAGATTTACAACCATATTTCGAAGCATGTTGCATTCTACTTCAGTCTATTGAATTTTTGCTTCTAGTGAATAAAGACTCTAATTATTGAGGCATTTTGAGAGGTACAAACATGCTCATTTTCATGCACCTTAAAATTTATTGAGAAGATTGAGGATCTATTGCATTGAATTAGACCTTTGTGTCTATGAAAATCCCTTCAAATCTCTTGAGTTTCTCCATGGTCTGTTCTTTTTAAAACTAGGACATAGATGTTTGTGTATGGAAAATTCAAAGCAAATCCATTGTAACCTGAAAATTTTCCTTCTACTTCAAACTACCTATCATTCCTCAAAAGCATCAACAAAGTTGAAATAACATAGAATTTATGGGGAATCATGTTCCCACTCTTAAACTTCAAAAATCCCTTTCCCAAATCCTTTAGATTTTTCACAATAAATGAAAACCCAGAGAGAGGGAAGCTGAGACCATAGATTAGAATTAAACACAGATAAAGGATGTACAAAGTGTTGGTGTTTTATATGATTCCTAGATCTAATAAATATTTCCTTATGATTAATAAAAATATTCACTTTCACAAATCGGTTATCATAGAATAACTATACACTGAAAATATCAACTATATATTGCGAAAATGACAAGATCTTGAAATATTAACCATGCACAGTAAACACAAGAACACAAGAGTTTGTCCTATGAAACCCAAACTTGGGAGAAAACACAAAAACCTTTCTCTAGAAGAATTTAGTCCAAGATATTACTAGTACATCACCATTAATAGACAAAATACCATACAGAGAAGATCCTCCCCAAGGATAGCATCACCAAGACCTAGCACCTCAATAAGATGACCAAGAATAACCAAGCAAGATATTCTCCAAGTGTGGTGCACTCTCCAAGGAAACCAGAATCAAGGTATAGCGAAAGAGCCAAAAACTACAGCTGCAACTGCCTTGTGTGCACTGTAGAAGGAGTTGTTTAACTGTCAAAATGAAATAATCTAGTATTGTATTTATATTGATATAGGCACTAGTCTGGGGATGACTTCTTATTTTTGGTTGTTTAATTTTATTATTATTTTTCCTGTGGGGTCGACTTCTCTTCTCGGGGCTTCTATAATGGTGTAGATGGGTCTTCTTGTACTTTCTTGTGGAGAATGACAACCCAAAGTTACAAATATCCAACACTCCCTCTCAACGAGAGAGGCATTCTCCATACTTGGATTTATTCTGTCATGGAAAGGTTGTCTTCATGAACCATGTTGATGTGCCATCTTCGTACATGCGTTATATCCGAGAATATGCATGTGATAACATCTCGAGTCCATCCACTCCTTGACGGTAGAAGGATGACACCTAGGCCATTCACCACTAGCAAAGCCTTGTGAGTGAATGAATCATTACCCTTGTTCATATCAGTAATAGCATAACCTCGTGCATGACCAATCTGTGATAATGTCTTCTTGATGCTTATCTAGGCCACTCACCACTAGCAAAACCCCGTGGATGACTGAATCATTCTCCTTTGGTCATGTCAACACTAGAATATCCCCGTGCATGACCAATATAGGAAGAATGTCTACCCGAACCTAGAGAACATCAACATATATGGGCCATTCACAACTAGTAGAGCCCTGCGAGTGAATGAATCATTCTCCCTTTGTCATATCAACGCTATCATAGCCCCATGCATAACCAATCTGGGAGAACGTCTACCCGATGTTGAAACATCAATGCTTATCACTAGAAAATCAACATGGCTAATCCTATGTATCATCCTCCTTAGCCAAATCAACATGACCACTCCGGGAGGATAATATGCAATCTACTCATCTATGGATAAGTATTGGAGCTTCACTACTCTCTTCTGTACCATGTCTCGGATGAAGTCCTACAAGAAGGTTTTGAGGTTGCACCAGTTCATCACTTGTGACACTGGCTGTGACATACTCCTTATCTAATATATTGAGTGCTACATAAGCCTACTTCCAACTTATCTCAAAAATCGTAACCGATTCAAAGATGAAGCAGCACCGTGAGGTGATCAATCTGTCTACTGCACTCTTACTCAATCAGAATATATATATCTCTGCAGCCTCACTTCATCACCTGAAACAAACTATATTCAACTATACCATGCTTCACTTCCACCCATAGAAACTGCCTTGGCTTCAACCAAATACTGGCTCAGAGTGTTCGCTGTAAGCAAATATATGGCCTGGCATTAACTAGGTGTTGACGGGCGAAATTGACCATCTGTCAACTGGAAGAGTGGATCCGGTCCGGGGTTGTCTAAATAACCCAAGCCGTTTGGGATAACCCACCCTGACGGGTTTAGCGGCTCCATTAGCCGATCTAATTCCTAAGAAAAAAAAAGAAAACTACTCTAAATTAACTAATCTAACTAAAAATAACAATTAAAACAAATCTAAACTATTAATATATACAATTTACTATCTAATACTAAACAACTATAATTCTATAAAATCAAATGTTCAATTACTAACAGAATCAAATTTAATTACAAATGTACAATATTTACAAATTACAGATTTGAATGAAAACCTGCAAAACTCATTTGTAATCTGTCCTAAGACAGTGAAACTATTGTTTTTTGATTTTTATAATTTTATGAAAAAGGAATTAAAATAAAAACTAAGCTAAGCTAAGCAACTGAAATACTAACTCTAACTATAAACCTAAACTATACATATATCTGTCTAAACTAATTAAATTATACTCACAATTCTAACTATCAATTAACAAATAAGAAACTGACCTGAAGTGACGCTTCAGGTTTGTCCTGTGTATGATGGTCGATTCAGTTGTTTGGTGGGAGGAAACCCACACCAAATTCTCCACGAGCTTCTCGTAAACAGAAATCTGCTGTTCTCTTCAAATATAATTACAGGACAAACAAGACATAAAAATTTACAGCAACCTTATGATTTACAAATCATAACATTTAGATAAATCTGCATGTAAGGATTTGTACAAAATGATTCAATCAACGAAGAAGAGAAATCTGTAATTCATTAACTGAAACAAATTAATTGTTGTATTTTTTAAATAAGAGAGAGATCAGATATAGATTACACATTAATCAAGTCACATCAACCTGCAATAGATTACGATAGCTAAAGTAGTCTATAATCGACTGCAAAATGATATGAATAAAACTTGAAACAAAAGTTTGATATATTGAAAGCAAAAGCTATTACAAGGCATCAACTTTCATCTCAGTCTGTATCATAAATCCATAGTCTGGTTCTCCCATAGTGAGGATGATGATTGTTACAAAAAATAACAAGTATTTAAAGACCTCCCACAGGGTAAAACATCCCTGTGGGAATTATCAAAACAGTTTACACAAAATCTGGGATGATATCCCAAGTCTCTATTTCTGACTCAAACTAACAACTTAAAATAAAAACTATATCACACAAATATCTCCTATATTGCCACAGCATGCCCAATTGATCATTGCAATTCGAATGTACCTGGAAGAGGACAAAAATAGACAAGTTAAGAGGATATTTTATTGATAAAATGGACAAAAATCTAATTTTTAAGACTAGCTAAAGAATCTTGCCATTCTGTATCTGGTCTAAATCAAACAAAGAATCGCTTTAAAACCAATTCAAAACTCAAAAAACTAAATTCAAACTATTAAACAAATATCTAATTGCTATTTGAAATCATTCAAATAAAAAACTGTTATACTAATTCGAGAGAAGACAAGATTATGATCAATCGAATGATTATAGAGATAGATGTACTCTGTTCAATTTGTTATCACAATTTCGGGTAAAGAAAATCGTATTGGATAACTCGACAACAATGAAATCGTTTTTGAACCAATTGAAATCAACACCAACAGTTTATGTTGCTTCAACCATCAACAAAATCATTTTCGAATCCAAACGAAATCAACAGGGTCATTTTTTAAATTGATAGAACTATATTAAACATATACAAACGACCCATGCTATTTGAAAATCAAATCAAAACTTGTATGTAAATTGATACAAATGAAATTGTAATTGAATTAATCGGTTGATAACAGGATATGTGGGATTTGTCAAATGTTTGTTATTGCCAATTGGGGGCAGACAAAATCGATTGATAGTCAACAAAATCATCACTTGAATCAATTTCAAAGCGAACTATTGGCCGAGTTTTTCATACGAATTCAACAGAGACAAAATATGTCGATCTGAGCTTAACAAAATCATTTTTGAAAATCAAAACCAACAAAGAAGCATCAAATCTATTTTTGATACCAATCCAACTCATACAAGCAATTGTGCTAACTCAAGACATGCAGCAATCAAATCAAAAAAAGAATGAATCGAAACAGTTTGGATTTGACACAATCATTATAAATTAACACAGATCCACGATTTTAGCAAATAGATCTTTTGCATAGGTCAAAGATAATCAAAATCCAAACGAGAATATTAATTCAATACAAAACATGGTCGTTTTTGGCTAATCGAAGTCAACAGTGTTGTTTCGAGTTTATTAGGAACAAATGAAATTAATTGAAATCAAACCAAATCAACTATCAAACATAATTGATTCAAAAACAAACCAAACCGAATCAAAAACCAATGAATCACTTATACTAAACTAGGCACGACAAAATCGCATAACCAAATCATAACTACATTTGATTTTAGCAGAATAAATCTACTGTACAGGATCCACAACATAACCGTTTTTTATAATCAAACTATGAAAGAATCATTTCGAATAATGAATAGAGCTAATCGAAACCCAAAAACCAATTCATTATATAAATTCAAGCCACTCATAAAACGAAATTAAAATTGAAATTCATACCTGGACAATCAGAAAATAACTTGGTCATGATAATTTGGAATTGACGAAGGCTGTTGCATCTTCAACATTCCTGAAAACAATCGAACCAGTGGTTTTTTTCTTCTTGTCATTAGCTTGAAGCCTGTCCCTTTCTTTTGATAGCACTGTGACTTGGTCTTCTAATGATTTGATATTTGATTGCAGCAAGGGGACGTTAGTGAAATAACGATCTATCCACATATTGCATTGGATGCATGACGATTGCTCGAGCTTCGATAACATAGGCGAGGGTTTGTGTAAGCCACCAGGGGTTTCATTATGTAGCCTAATTCCTGGGTAGTTAGGATTGTTCTTTAGGCATGGGGGAAAATTATATACATAGTCATAGGGTTGCTTGGAGCATAGACCATGGGAATAAGGGTACTCTCCAGCTAGGAAGCGCTCGATATTGGAGTCTGAGTCCTCACTCAGAATTATGGGCTTTTGATCGACGTTTGGTTTAGGTTTATTCTGGGCAAGTCTCGATATCAATCGAGCATTTTTCTTACCCTTTCTGTTGACAGTAGGATTACCCTTGACTCTCTTACTCATAGGCTTCTTAACAACCTCAGTTTTGTCTTTTGTGCACGGGTTGGTTAGGGTATCGGTTAGGTCGATCTCAGGGAAAAACGAGGGTTCGACAGGGGGTAGAAGGATATGAAATGGCATCGGTGGCCTGACCATAGTCTCACTGACCACAGACTTGTCAATTTGGACAGACTCTGAATCAACAAAACCATTTCAAGATAGAAAGGCTTGCCAATTATCGTCGTGAAGGTTTAAATGGTGGACAATGATAATTTTAATTAAGCCATGGTGAAACAAGCTGCTATCAGCCTTCTCACATTTGAATCTCTTAGACATCTTATAAATACTACGCAAGAAGTAATGCGGCATGTTCAAAGGATAACCCATGAAATTCATCAACAACCGGAGGTGATATAGAAAAACCAAGCCATACCGACCTTCACAGGTCACAAATTGTTTAACCATTATCAAAATATCATGTCGCCTAGGTTTGAGGGTGGAAATAGGCATACCTTTATCACAGGACACCACCTTTCGTGATATGAACAGTAAAGGCCACGACACTTCATCGACTTTGGAGTTTTTAAACCATCGCTGGCCCATGGCTGCTAATCCTGTAACAGAGCTTATGAATTCTTCATTGAGTTCAAGTTGTATGTCACCTACTTTAGCCCTGCACCCATCATAGGTAAGGGTGAATTGTTGTGCAACGAAAAGATTGAAACCCTCGAACCTCTGTATAAACACCAACCAACCATTTTTTTCTAAATCCTTACAGGCATTATCAAATAACAACAGAGCTTGGTTACCATTCATCTCTATGCGGACCACTGGTGCCATAGACAGGAGCACATGGTGAGTAGGTTGCAGGGGCTAGGGTTTTAACATAGTATACGCAGGGGCAGAATGCTCACAGCCTTACCTGAAAACACCAGGGGTGACCCAGGATAGGGGAAAAACATTTATGATAGAACATGCGAAGGTGGTGGAGCTATTTCGGCCCATGCAGAATAGTCATTACCCACAGTACAACCGCCGGCATGTATAACTATTCAAATGACTATGCATATGTGTTAAAAACTATGCCATTCAATCAACCAATGAAACATATGGTAAGTGGATAAAAAACTCGCGCAAGCAAATAGTCATAGTTTCAAAACCAAAGCAATAAATCGAAATCACACCAAGGATTTAATTATATGAACTATGTGTTGTATGAAACAATTTATACCAAGGGTCTTGCCACAACACAAATGCGTTTTTATGAAACCAATGTGCCAAGTGAATCGACCAAAGAACATATAAATCCAATCACCAATGCATCACAAACTCAATCACTTATAAAACAAAATTATATAATCAATCAAAGAATGCCAAATGAGTACAGATCAAGGGGTCTTGCCAATTGTATAATCATGAGTAAATTAGAGGCACAACGAGCATAAAGAGTGATCATAGCAATCTAGTGACAATTTTAATGTGACTTCAAAAACCAAATTTTCACGCTTGCAGTCGTGAAAATGAGAACCAAGGTAAGTGTGCAAACGCACAAAAAATAATAGCGTTGTTTTATTGCGACAAAAATTAAGGTTTGCAAAACACTGGTGTAGGTAGATTATAAGTACAATATAAAAATGCTAATTGGCTGCCAACAATGGTGACACACTGGTAGAAGAAGTTATCTCTGCCAAATGAACAAATTTAGATTAGGATAATGGGAAAAATTCTAACTCAAAAATAACAACCAGAAAATCGTGTAAACATCATCATTAACCAAATATTCCAGCAGTGTTTAAAGGATGAAAAATGATAACAGTCTTAAGACAAGCGAGTCACTATATTAAAGATAAAATCCCCAATACTGTTGACAGAGCCACTGCTGCCAACAGGCATCCATAGCCTCGACGGGGTTGCCATTTAACCCACTCTGGTATCCGTATCCTGCCAAGAAGTTCTAGATCAGAATAAAGGACAAATTAAGGTCAAGAGGTTTCATATTTGCAAATTTTCATATACTCGACATTGCTTCACTGCCAGTAGGCCTGTTCAGTACCTCGGCGAAGTTGTCTTGGCGTCATGCATGCATTTACCCGCTGCCTGCAGACCTGTTCAGCATCTCGACAGGTTTACAAGCACTTCCCACAACTCTTTTATTGATTTATTTTGTTTTTTTAAAGATATATAGTCGAGCGGGGTGATGCTGAAAATTATGATATTTTAACATATTTTTTTAGAGACCTCATCAGAATTTTTTAGAACTGTCCTTTATTAAGATCCAGAGATGTTTCATTTACAGAACCAACTTTTTAAGGCAGAGAGACATCTTCTGAGTCATTCCCTTAAGGAATAGGGACAGCGTAAAAATATAATAGATGATCATGACAGGTTTATCTCAGAGATTGAACTCAGTTAACTTCTTTCAAACAACAACTTTTTGCCAACACAGATGTAAATTTTCGAAGTATACAATTGATGTTTAAACAATTTTTAGCAGTCATTTCAGTGAAGGAATTTTCTATTTTCTTTGTCCGAATAGTTCAGCATTCAGGTATGTGTATTTCAAAAACAACAACTGGTAAGCGCAAAGGAGAAATCAAAATCAAAACAGCAAAAGAAAAGATAACAAAAGAAAAATATGTACATAATATACAAAGAGTCGTCATCAGGCAAAATATCTTTTCAGGGCTTGGCCATTCACCGGATAGGTGTTAGGCTACCCTTCTAGATTCTGCAATCGGAAAGAGCTGGGACCCAACTTCTTAGCAATTAAAAACAGTCCAAGCCATAAGTTTTGAAATTTCATGTGCTCTCCCTTTCCCTCATGCGGTTTGTCCCATTTCAAGATGAGGTCACCTACTTCGAAATTCCTATCAGAAGCAGAGTTAGAATCAAACCAGCTTTTAACTACTAGTTGATGCTGCTCTAACTTACGTTTAGCTTGGGATCTTACATCTTCTAGCTTCATCAAAGCGTTAATTCAGGTTTCCAAAGGGGGACAGTCTTCTTCTTGAATTTTCTGCGATAACTGTAGTGAAGGAAGAAGAATGCGCAGTAGCAGAATTGCTTCTCTGCCATAAATGAGAAAAAAAGGGGAGTTACCTACAACAACTTTCGATGTTACCGTATCATCCCACAACACGTTTAACAGTGCATTGTGCCAATTTTTGTGATTTTCAGCCACCGTTCTCTTGATGATTTTAATCAAGTTCTTATTTGTTGATTCTACCAATCCGTTGCCCTGGGGGTAATAGCTAGCAGAATAATTCAATTTAATTCCTTTTTCCTAAGAGAACTCGCTCATTTCAAGAGACGAAAAATAAGAAGCGTTATCGAATACTAAACAATCAGGGATACCGAAACGAGTGATAATATTTGAAATTAGAAAGGCAATTACATGACTGGTGTTGACAGTTCTTAACGCGGCGGCTTCAGACCATCGGGTAAAGTAATCTATGGTTGTTATGATAAACTTATGTTGTTTTGAGGATGGGGGGTTGATTGGACCTATGATATCAAGGCCCCACTGCTGGAAAGGAGAATCTACTAAAACGGGCTGCAAAGGAAAGGCTAGTTTCTGTAACCGCCCTGATGCTTTTTGACAAATGGTACACTTACGACACAAGGCATGGGCGTCTCTAAAAAGAGTGGGCCAGTAATAACCAGCTCTTAAAACCTTATGGGCAGTGGTGTCACCACCAAAATGACCACCAGCTTCTTCTGCACGCAATTCCAGCAAGACTTTTTCTGCTTCGTCTTTCTCAAGACAGCGCATCAGTACGCCATCAAAATTTTGATGAAACAGGATACCATTAACCAAATGAAAAGAGGTAAAATTTAATCTCAACGCTCTTCTTTTAGTGGGATCCAGGTGACGGGGGGCTGACCCATGTTCAAGACAGAATTTTATATTATCATACCACAGACTGACAGAGTTTTGTGCGCAACAAATTGCATTTTGATCGTGTTGTCCTAGGTTTGACGTATCACTTTCTTCTTGCTATCCTACTACTGAATCATCAACTAACTTGCATAACCCTTGGCCTCTCACTATCTGTGCTGGGGTAATTTCTATGTCGTACTCCTGCAAGGAGGTGACCCAGTTAGCCCTTTTTTCTCCTAGGTCTTTCTGCACTAACAGGTTCCTGACGGCTAGGTACGGGATAATGATCTTCGTCCTGGATTTCAAAAGATAGGACCGGAAGTGCTTGACTACTTTGAAAACAGCGTAGGCTTGATGATCTACCGCTGGGTAATTACGTTCAGCGCCTTTGAAAGCAAAGATAATAAAGGCAATGGGTACTTCGTTGTTTTCGACATTCTTTTGAGTTAGGACAGTGGCATAGGAAAGGTCAGAAGAAAAAGTGTAGAGTGTAAAGTCTTGAGAAAAGTTAGGGCTCATGAGAGAAGGAGTGTCTATTATGGCCTTCTTTATTGAATAAAAAGCTTGATTTTCTAGGGGTCCCCAGTGATATTGGGTGTCTTTCTTAATTAGGTTTTGCAAAGGTCTGACCATTTCAGAGAAATTGGGGACAAATCTCCTGGTGAAGTTTATCTAACCTAAGAAAGACTGCATGGATTTTTTGCAAGTAGGAGGGGGCAGTTTCAAGATGACTTGCATCCTTTCAGGGTCAATAATCATCCCTTCGCTTGACACAATAAATCCCAAGATTTTACCCTATTCTACTGCAAAAATGGATTTTTTAGGATTCAAGGAAATGTCGTATTTACGACATCGTTGTAGAACAGCTCGTAAGTGAGCTAGATGGTCGGTTTTATTTTTAGAGAATACAGTCACATCATCTAAGTAAACTATGATGGACTGATTTATTAAGCCTCGGAAAGTGATGTCCATTGCTCTCTGGAAAGTGGCACTGGAATTAATCAATCCAAAGGGCATTTTTCAATAAGTGTAGGTGCCCCATGGGGTGCATAAGGTAGTTTTAAGTTGATCTGGAGGAGACATCAGGACTTGTTTGTACCTTGAGAAACCATCCAATAAGGATAGCCTCTCAGAACCAGATACCTATTGAAGGATCTGTTCCATGGGTGGGACAGGATAGTTGTCTTTATCAGACACTCTATTAAGGTTTCGGAAATCGATGCATAGTTGGATTTCCCCACTTTTCTTCTGGACAGGGACAAGGTTAGAAACCCATTGAGTGTGCCTAACTAAAAAAATTATCTTAGCATTTAGGAGCTTATTCAATTCTTTTTTAATGGTCGGTTCGAGATTAGGGTGCATTTTTCTTTATTTTTGTTGGAAGGGTGAGGTTTGGGGTTTCATAGGAATGACATGTTGTATGATGTTAGGGTTGAAAGTTTTAAGGTCATCATACATCCATGCAAAGACATCTTTAAATTCTTTGAACAATTTAATAAATGCGGCTTTTTCTTATTGAGAACACCCCAACCCTAAATTAATGCACTGTGGATTGTCATTAGTTCCTAAGTTTACTTTTTCATAAGATAATGAGGAACTATTGGTTTTATAGTTGACCGACTTTTTAAATTTATCTTGAAGATCGTAAAATTTCTCTAATCTAACTACAGATTTAGGGATCGAATTTACCATGTCCGATGACGATTCAGGAGTTCTCGGATCTGGTATTACCATAAAATCACACAAATTGTCGTCATGAGTGCATTCGTCTATGACCACGCCTTGAAAAGTTTCTTCCATATGCAGAAAGCTAATAATATGTTGATCATCGTCGAAGACTCTCCAATTTGTTATGTTGTCGGGAATGGATGGCCTAAACAACAGTTCGACGAAGAATGCATCTGGGGATAAGCCTTTCTACAGGAAAGAGTTTGGAAGCTACGTTAGCTAATAGATCAGCTTCAGAATTATTCAATCTAGGAATAGAATTTATATTGAAAGAAGAAAATCTATTTATTAAATTGCATACCTCGGATTGGTAGCTTTTAAGATGTGGATATAGACAGTGGATAGAATGTCTTACTTGTCTAACCACGATTTCAGAGTCACCAAAGATGGTCAAGTTTTGAATGTTCATATCTAAAGCTTTTCTGAGACCTTGCAGTAAAGCCTCATATTCTGCAGTGTTATTAGTACATTAAAACTCAAGCCTACATGCAATCAATGTCTTGTTACCTGTCGGATCGATGATAATGTAGCCTACACCAACTCCTTCTTTGGACTTAGACCCGTCAAAATAAAGAGACCAAATTTGATTTTTATCGGGTGCATGAGACCGTTGTGTGGAAGTTGTTGGCTGTATGTATGCTATAATATCAGACTGCTATTCTGGATTGGTGATAGTTGAAGCCTCGGCCATGAAATTGCCGAAAAAGGTATCCATCCCTTGTACTTCAGGTGAATCAGCAGAAGGTGTAAATGGTTCGTTGGGATCGTTCAAATCTGTGATCGTGAACTTAAGGTAGCATTCACGATTTACCTTGATCTTGTTGGGCTTTCCATTTTCTAGAAGCCATAGGTGAGACCAATCTATTGCGAAATAGCCATGTAGTTGCTCCGACCAGTCCCTGTTTAAAAATAGACCATACACTTATGGAATATCCACAACAATAATATCAATAACTTGATGAACTTTGGGGTTAGAGGACAATCTTATCAACACATTTCTTAATTCTCCTATAACTTTAACACTGGTTCGATCAAGTTGTATGATTTTTAAAGTGGATGGTTCATCTTCGGCGTTAATATTCTAGCATATAGACCATGGCATCACATTGGATGACACTCCTGAGTCTACCATACAATTGTGCATGTTTCTATTAAATATTTTGAAAGTTAACAAAAACAGAGGTACATTTTTGCGAGTACTAAGGGTGGTAGCTTGTGGCTTTTTTACTCGCAGTTTCTAAAGCTACTTTATCTACATTATTTACATTATTTACTGGAAGGCTCCCTTTATCTTGAGGATCAATATTGTTTTTAGTGGAAGTCTTATGAGGAACTTTTTTCTGAACAACCTTGTTTGAATTACCATTTTTACCATTCTCTGAGATATTCTGTAACATTTTTTGTAGCAGAAATGGAAATTTCAGTAACTCGTAAACATAAATGTTAGCCCTTAATTTTTTAAGATCTTCAATTAAATCATAATCTAAGTTGGGGTTTACATGACTTTGTTTAGTCTCAGCTGGTTTAGATTTCTTTGGAGGGGAAGTCATAGTGTTTTCGGCAGAAGGTTTGTTTGTTGTCTTACTCCTAGTATTATAGGGATGGACTGTCTCGAAGTTAGCTTGAAAGATGCTATCCGAGAAGTGTCCAAAAATGTTTGGAGAAGAATCCTCTTCTTGAACTGTCTCTTGTTCAACAACCTCCTCAGGAATCTCAGGAGGCATCAAGTTATCTTGGGCTTCTAGAATTGTTTGAAGGGCGTATTGCAGACTTTCTAGATTAAGGCCTTCAGTATTCGGATTAGGTCTGTTGGTGGGAAAAGGCTTCCTGAATGGGGGCTTGTAAGGTCCTTTGTTCGATGAATCTTCTTCTGCCGTCTTTTTCAAATCTATAACTTGATTCGACAGTTTTTGAATGACTTTAGTTAAGTTTTCTAAATCAGAGTTTTCAGGTTGTGTTTTACTTTGAGTAGGTCTAGGGAGGATTGCGATCTTCTTTTTGGAAGATGAACTAGTCTATGTTTCGTTGCTAGTAGAGTCTTTTAGACTAAGTATTTCCTTTTCAATCTGGTTGGCCTCCTCAAAGGCTTCTAACAACGTGGCTTTCTTGGATCGTTTAACCCAAATAGCTATACTCTGATGCAAGGCTTTAGTATAGTATGCTATTATGAGATTCTCGGCAGGCATGGAATTTGTAGGGATTCGATTTTTAAGTGTTAAGAATATTTGATTAAAGTCTTTAACTTTTTCTTTTAGGTTCATTCTTAAGTTGGAAAGCTCAATGACTAGGACTTCCGGAGGCTTACCGTCTCCGAACTTTTCCAAAAAGCATGACTCAAACTTTTCCCAAGACACGATGGTATGAGGTTGTTGGGCAAAGTACCATGTAGATCCATTGCCCTCGAAAGTATAGGGGAACAACCTACAGACAGCGTCTTCATGCTCAACATTGCAGAGTCTTATGGCTAACATAAATTTTTTAATATGATCTTCAGCGATCTATTTTGAGTTAGGGTCAAACTTGGGAAGCCATTTCTCTGGATGTTTAGGTAAGGGATGTTGAGCTCCAGGTACAACTACAGCATCCTGGTCGAGCCAAGGTCTAGCAGGATTGTTCTGGTTGGCCATTGGTGTAGTCGATGTGGAAGGCTGAGAAGGGGAACTGCCTTCGTCAGCAGAGTCTTCTCCAGAAGAAGAAGGGGATGATGGAGGTGGTGAGGGAGGTATTCCAGATCCTCCTACAGTAGGAGTGAGGATTGGATCGGTAGGGTTCACAGTGAGATTAGTTCCTCCGAGCTGCTCTCTGATATCAGAGAAATATATAGGTTGGTCCAAAGGTCGATTTAGTTGCCTCAAATGGGCTAAGGCACTATGAGTTCTTATGAGAGATTGGCGGACAATCTCTTGTATGTCACCACCTAGAGGATTTGGGGTTACTGGCTCAACTGTGATCCATGGATCGTCGTTTGATGTGGTTGTTGTTTGAGGGGGAATGTTATCGTTCAAATGACTTCTTGTCACTATAGGTGAGTGATTAGGTGGTGGAGGAGTCTTACGACCGCCTCGTGCCATTAATTAATTTCAGGCCCTCCTTATAGCGCCATTTGTTGACGGGCGAAATTGACCGTTTGTCAACTGGAAGAGTGGATCCGGTCCGAGGTTGTCTAAATAACCCAATCCGTTTGGGATAACCCACCCTGATGGGTTTATCAGCTCCGTTAGCTGATCTAAGTCCTAAGAAAACAAAATAAAACTACTCTAAATTAACTAATCTAACTAAAAATAACAATTAAAACAAACTAATAAACAAATCTAAACTATTAATATATACAATTTACTATCTAATACTAAACAACTATAATTCTATAAAATCAAATGTTCAATTACTAACAGAATAAAATTTAATTACAAATGTACAATATTTACAAATTACAGATTTGAATGAAAACCTGCAAAACTCATTTGTAATATGTCCTAAGACAGTGAAACTATTGTTTTTTTATTTTTATAATTTTATGAAAAAGGAATTAAAATAAAAACTAATCTAAGATAAGCAACTAAAATACTAACTCTAACTATAAATCTAAACTATACATATATCTGTCTAAACTAATTAAATTATACTCACAATTCTAACTATCAATTAACAAATAAGAAACTGACCTGAAGTGACGCTTCAGGTTTGTCTTGTGTATGATGGTCGATTCAGTTGTTTGGTGGGAGGAAACCTGCACCAAATTCTCCACGAGCTTCTCGTAAACGGAAAGTTGTTGTGCTCTTCAAATATAATTACAGGACAAACAAGACATAAAAATTTACAGCAACCTTATGATTTACAAATCATATCATTTAGATAAATCTGCGTGTAAGGATTTGTACAAAATGATTCAATCAACGAAGAAGAGAAATCTATAATTCATTAACTGAAACAAATTAATTGTTGTATTTTTTAAATAAGAGAGAGATTAGATATAGATTACACATTAATCAATTCACTTCAACCTGCAATAGATTACGATAGCTAAAGTAGTCTATAATCGACTGCAAAATGATATGAATAAAACTTGAAACAAAAGTTTGATATATTGAAAGCGAAAGCTATTAGAAGACATCAACTTTCATCTCAGTCTGTATCATAAATCCATAGTCTGGTTCTCCCACGGTGAGGATGATGATTGTTACAAAAAATAACAAGTATTTAAAGACCTCTCACAGGGTAAAACATCCCTGTGGGAATTATCAAAACAGTTTACACAAAATCTGGGATGATATCCCAAGTCTCTATTTCTGACTCAAACTAACAACTTAAAATAAAAACTATATCACACAAATATCTCCTATATTGCCACAGCATGCCCAATTGATCATTGCAATTCGAATGTACCTGAAAGAGGACAAAAATAGACAAGTTAAGAGGATATTTTATTGATAAAATGGACAAAAATCTATTTTTTAAGACTAGCTATAGAATCTTGCCATTCTGTAGCTGGTCTAAATCAAACACAGAATCGTTTTAAAACCAATTCAAAACTCAAAAAATTAAATTCAAACTATTAAACAAATATCTAATTGCTATTTGAAATCATTCAAATCAAAAACTGTTATACTAATTCGAGAGCAGACAAGATTATGATCAATCGAATGATTACAGAGATAGATGTACTGTGTTCAATTTGTTATCACAATTTTGGGTAAACAGAATCGTATTGGATAACTTGACAGCAATGAAATCATTTTTGAACCAATTGAAATCAACACCAATAGTTTATGTTGCTTCATCCATCAACAAAATCATTTTCGAATCCAAACGAAATCAACAGGATCGTTTTTTAAATTGATAGAACTATATTAAACATATACAAACGACCCATGCTATTTGCAAATCAAATCAAAACTTGTGTGTAAATTGATACAAATGAAATCATAATTGAATTAATCAGTTGATAACATGATATGAGGGATTTGTCAAACGTTTGTTATTGCCAATTGGGGGTAGACAAAATCGATTGACAGTCAACGAAATCATCACTTGAATCAATTTCAAAACGAACTATTAGCCGAGTTTTTCATACGAATTCAACAGACACAAAATATGTTGATCTAAGCTTAACAAAATCATTTTTGAAAATCAAAACCAACAGAGCAACATCAAATCTGTTTTTAAGACCAATCCAACTCATATAAGCAATCGTGCTAACTCAAGACACGCAGCAATCAAATCAAAACAAGAACGAATCGAAACAGTTTAGATTTGACACAATCGTTATAAATTAACACAGCTCCATGATTTTAGCAAATAGATCTTTTGCATAGGTCAAAGATAATCAAAATCCAAACGAGAATATTAATTCAATACAAAACAGGGTCGTTTCTGGCTAATCGAAGTCAACAGTGTTGTTTTGAGTTTATTAGGAACAAACGAAACTAATCGAAATCAAACCAAATCAACTATCAAACAGAATTGATTAAAAAACAAACCAAACCGAATCAAAAACCAATGAATCACTTATACTAAACTGGGCACGACAAAATTGCATAACCAAATCATAACTACATTTGATTTTAGCAGAATAAATCTACTGTACAGGATCCACAACATAACCGTTTTTTATAATCAAACTATGAAAGAATCATTTTGAATAATGAACAGAGCTAATCGAAACCCAAAAAACAATTCATTATATTAATTCAAGCCACTCATAAAAAGAAATTAAAATTGAAATTCATACCTGGACAATCAGAAAACAACTTGGTCATGATAATTTGGAATTGATGAAGGCTGTTGCAGCTTCGACATTCCTGAAAACAATCGAACCAATGGTTTTTTTCTTCTTGTCATTATCTTGAAGCATGTCCCTTTCTTTTGATAGCACTCTGACTTGGTCTTCTAACGATTTGATCTTTGATTGTAGGAAGGGGACGTTATTGAAATAACGCTCTATCCACATATTGCATTGGATGCATGACGATTGCTCGGGCTTTGATAACACAGATGAGAGTTTGTGTAAGCCACAAGGGGTTTCATTATGTAGCCTGATTTCTGGGTAGTTAGGGTTGTTCTTTAGGCATGGGGGAAAATTAGATACATATTCATAGGGTTTCTATGAGCATAGACCATGGGAATAAGGGTACTCTCTATCTAGGAATCGCTCGATATCGGAGTCCGATTCCTCGCTCAGAACTATGGGCTTTTGATCGACGTTTGGCTTAGTTTTATTCCAGGCAAGTCTCGATATCAATCGAGCATTTTTCTTACCCTTGCTATCGATAGTAGGATTACCCTTGACTCCCTTACTCATAGGCTTCTTAACAACCTCGGTTTTGTCTTTTGTGCATGGGTTGGTTAGGGTATCACATAGGTCGATGTCAGGGAAAACTGAGGGTTTGGAAGGGGGTAGAAGGATATGAAATCGCACGGGTGGCCCAACCATAGTCTCACTGACCACAGACTTGTCGATTTGGACAGACTCTGAATCAACAAAGCCATTTCGAGATAGAAAGGCTTGCCAATTATCGCCATGAAGGTTTAAATGGTGGACGATGATGAGCTTAATTAAGCCGTGGTGAAACAAGCTGTTATCATCCTTCTCACGTTTGAATCTCTTAGACATATTATAAAGACTACCCAAGAAGTAATGCGGCATGTTCAAAGGATAACCCATGAAATTCATCAACAACTGGAGGCGATATAGAAAAACCAAGCCATACCGACCTTCACAGGTCACAAATTGTTTAACCATTATCAAAAGATCATGCCACCTGGGTTTGAGGGTGTAAATAGGCATACCTTTATCACAGGACACCACCTTTCATGATACAAACAGTAAAGGCCATGACACTTCATCGAATTTGGAGTTTTTAAACCATCGCTAGCCTGTGGCAGCTAATCCTGTAGCAAAGCTTATGAATTCTTCATTGAGTTCAAGCTGTATGTCACCTACTTTAGCCCTGCACCCGTCAAAGGTAAGGGCAAATTGTTGTGCAACGAAAAGATTGAAACCCTCGAACCTTTGTATAAACATCAGCCAACCATTGTTTTCTAAATCCTTATGGGCGTTATCAAATAACAACAGAGATTGGTTACCATTCGGCTCTATGCAGACCACCGGTGCCATAGACATGAGCACACGGTGAGCAGGGTGTAGGGGCTAGGGTTTGAACATAGTATACGCATGGGCGGAATGCTCACAGGCTTACCCAAAAACACCATGGGTGACTCGGGATAGGGGAAAAACATTTATGATAGAACGTGCGAAGGTGGTGGAGCTATTTCGGCCCATGTAGAGAAGTCATTACCCATAGTACAACCGCCGGCACGTATAACTATTCAAATGACTATGCATATGTGTTAAAAACTATGCCATTCAATCAACCAACAAAACATATGGTAAGTGGATAAAACACTCGTGCGAGCAAATAGTCATAGTTTCAAAACCAAAGCAATAAATCGAAATCACACCAAGGGTTTAATTATATGAACCATGTGTTGTATGAAATGATTTATACCAAGGGTCTTGCCATAACACAAATGTGTTTTTATGAAACCAATGTGCCAAGTGAATCGACCAAAGAACATATAAATCCAATCACCAATTCATCACAAACTCAATCACTTATAAAACAAAATTATATAATCAATCAAAGAATGCTAAATGAGTACAGAACAAGGGGTCTTGCCAATTGTATAATCATGAGTAAATTAGAGGCACAATGACCTTAAAAAGTGATCATAGCAATCTAGTGACGATTTTAATGTGACTTCGAAAACCAAATTTTCACGCTTGCAGTCATGAATATGAGAACCAAGGTAAGTGTGTGAACACACAAAAAATAATAGCATTGTTTTATTGCGACAAAAATTAAGGTTTGCAAAACACTAGTGTAGGCAGCTTATAAGGACAGTATAAAAATGCTAATTGGCTGCCAACACTAGGTACATCAAGGATCCAATCTATTGTAGATCACATTTGATCTCATTGTACCTCTAATCCCAAGAGTACACTCTGAGGCCAACTCCCTCTATCATTGGAGTAAGTCATGTTGTCCAATATTCCTCACTAGCTCCTCCCTCTGAGACAAAATCCATACCCAGTCCTCCTGACTGGTTTCCTCCTATGTCATTGTAGCAAGATGACATCTCCTACAAGCCTCTTGCCTCTGAAGCTTCTTTATGGCCTCCTCAATTCATGACACCTATATGTCAGTCCTGGGATATGTCTCTTTCCCACCTGGATCTGGAGGAGAACTCTCTCTAAATAATCGTCTCTCACTTGAGCCAACTAACTCTCTCTAAGATCAAGCTCACTCTATACATTCTTGGTTAAAACCAAACTCATCAAGTATCCATTGATCCCGGAGTACCATGCTCCCTCTGAAACATGAATCCCTCTAAGTCTGTACAATCTTTGGAGCCATTTTATCCCTCTGCATCTTTTGAAGTCTGATCTCCAATGAACTATCTCGGCAGGATGATCCTCCCTACTGGATCCTGAGGGTTGACTCCCTATGAACTCTGGCTCCTTCTCAGATGGTACTTGGTGGGGCCACCTACCTCACCACTGGTGCAACCATCTACTCCTCACTGACAATCTCCATCTAGAACACTTTGTATCCCACAAAAGCATCCTTCTTTTCGGAAGGTTCTAACTTTGTTTTCTTGGATTTCGATATATGGATGTATATTGTCATCTATACAAATCCATTTATGGATAGCCTATTGCATGACAAGATAGCCTACTCCATGTATCAAACTAGATACCATCTAATATGTTTCCTCCTTCAACTGTCACTATAGATCTATGTCAAAGCTATCACCTGTGACCTTCCCGGAACAAGCGCAATAACAAAAAAAATAGTAGACAAGTACAATATTCTTATGATAAGGAAATAGGAACAAGAATAAAAAATGGGAAATAGGAACAACACTTTTCCAGTGTTGTTACCAATCATTCCTCTGTGGTAACCTGCCCGAAACAAAACAAGAACAAAATACAAGAGCAACACTTTTCTAGTGTTGTGACCTCCATAGTAACCTTCCCGAGACAAAGAAAAAAACCAAGAACATCTCCTAGAAGAGATCAATTTCATCTTGTAAATAAGTGCATCATTAGTACTAAACAATGATCATTGTACTAACAATATTCAAAACATTTGATGGAAAAATTACTTAGTAGTAATAGATCTCTAAAGACTATTGTCTCGGTTACAATATTTATTTAATATGCAACAATATAAAAATATCAAACATGATATGAAAACCTGAAGTCTTAATTGCTAGGGAGGGTGCATTATTCCTCTGAATGCACTAGATCCAATGATCCATTTGGGTCATTCCTTGGACAAGGTCCCTTGTACATCCCCTACAAACACCCTCATACTCTGCTAAATGATATAACTTGGAAACATATATAAGTGCATACCTCTAAAATTTGTAGCACCATCCATCTTGTCTCAAGGTTTGCGCAATTGGAAACTAGCAACTGGAAACTACAATTGCAATTGTAACTGGCAATTGCAACTGCAACCGCAATTGTAACTGTACAGTGGCAATATTTCAAATAGATTTGAAACCATGTTGGTGTTTTATATGATTCTCAAATCTGATAGTTATTTCCTTATCATTAATAAAAATATTCACTTTCATACATTAGTTATCATAGAATAATTATACACTGAAAATATCAACTATAATACTGCAATGGAAATGACAAGATCTAGAAATATTAACCATGCATAGTAAACACAAGAGTTTATCCTGGGAAACCCAAACTTGGGAGAAAACCAACAACCTTTCTCTATAATAATTCAATCCAATATATTACCAATACATCACCATCAATAGAAAAAATACCATACAGATAAGATCCTCCCCAAGGCTAGCATCACCAAGACCTAGCGCCTCAATGAGATGACCAAGAATAACCAAGCAGGAGCTTCTCCAAGTGTGGCACACTCTCCAAGACAACCAAAACCAAGGTATAATGAAATAGCCAAAAATTGCATATCCAAATGCCTTGTGCGCACTGCAAAAGGAGTTGTTTGACTATCAAAATGAAATGAGCGAGTCCTGTATTTATATTGATCTGGGCTTCAGTCTGGGGCTGACTTCTTATTTCTGGATCTTCAATTTTATTATTATTATTCCTGTGGGGTCAACTTCTCTTCTTGGTCTTCAACTTCTTCCTGGGGATTATGTAATGGTGTAGATGAGTCTTCTTATACTTTCTTGTGGAGAATGACTACTCGAAGTTGCAAATATCCAACACAAGGTCCCAGAGACTAAGACCCTCTTACATCCTAGATAATATTGCATCCAACTGAAATAGATTCCATAGGTAGAAACCCAAAGCAATAACCAACTACCAACACACATAGATACCACTCCATTGATACCATTTAGAGACTAAATCCTTTAAGTGAGGTTTAACCATCCACAAGCCAGGAGAAAAGCTTACCAGGTGAGAGTTGAGCTACTTCTTAAACCTCCTACAAATCTTTGTTCTTCTCATTATGCCACCTTGTAAACAAAATGTCACAATGAAGAGTACACAAGATAGGGCCAAACTTATTTCTATCATGTGGGGGAGGTGGGAAGTTGCCCTTTCATACACCATCATTGCACTTGATATTTGAGCTTTGAATCGGTAATTCATGTGTTAATAAATGATGAGGGGACGTGGCATTCCTTTGAACCATAGTATCCTTAGGGAATTAGGAAAAGGTGTTGCCCCAATTTTTATTCAAAGCCCTTTGTGGGATTAAGGTGGCTTCATTAGCCAAAAGGTCCGCTTGAGTATTGCATTTTCTTAGAGAATGAAAATATAAGATCAAATGCAAGCTCATAACCTCTTTGTTAATTCAAGCAATAATCTGATATAGCCTGTTTTCAAGCATGGTTAGATTCTTAACTACCGTTTTGAAAGAAATAGTTAAATCTCCTATGGCAATCAACGATTTGATATTGATTTCAACTACAAGGTAGACACCCTAAAGAAGAGTATAGTCATTTTCTTGATGTTTGTTGATGTGCCTAGTCCCTTGCAAAAGAATAAATAATTATAAAAAATATATCTCTATTAAGTTAATGCATATAACATAAACATATTATAATAAAAAAATACTACTTGTATGTTAAGACAATATTTTTTAGATTTAAAAAAAAAAAAAAAAAAATCTTTCAATATTTTTTTATAATTTTTTTTATATAATTAAATTATATGATATCAAATATAAATATATATATTGGGTTAAATGAAAGTATCAAATGTCTTTTACCTTTACTAATTCAACGAATTAATTAACATCATCTGGGGATGTGGAGGCCCTTCAGCCGTTCAGGAAGGCCATCACATTGGATCCACTAGGATTGTTGTCCAACTAGACAACTAAGAATTAAAAGAGGGTATGCTCTTGGAAGGGTGTTTTCCCTAATCCTTCCTAGACTAAGTCTCCATGGTACTCTTCCACAATATCTTGCCAACCTTTCTTTATTTAGTACGTTGGATCTTTCATATAATAACTTGACAGAAAGAATTCCACCTGAGTTTGGGCAGCTCAAAGGGCTAGAAATGCTTAACCTTAGCCTCAATATTCTCATGGGTACTCTCTCCCCATCTCTTGGTAGCCTATCCTTACTGCAAACTTTGGATGTTTCAGATAATAATTTGACAGGGACTATACCAAGAGCCTTGGGATTGCTACAAAACTTAGAGACCCTGGTTTTAAATTCCAACAACTTGAGTGGAAGAATTCTGGTGGAATTAGGCTTGCTATAGAACTTAAAGGTTTTGCATCTAGGTTTCAACGACTTGAGTGGAAGAATTCCGGTGGAATTGGGCTTTATGAAGAACTTAAAGGTTTTGGGTCTACATCATAATAACTTGAGTGGAAGAATTCCAATAAAATTGGGCTCGCTACAGAACTTATCGAACCTGTTTCTAGATTCCAACAACTTGAGTGGAAGAATTTCAGTGGAATTGGGCTTGCTGCACAACTTAGTGGAATTGTATTTATCATCCAACAACTTGAGTGGAAGGATTCCCACAACTCTAGGGAGTTGCAAAGCAATGACATATTTGAGTGGAAGAATTCCAGTGGAATTGGGCTTGCTGCAGAACCTAGTGGAATTGTATTTATCATCCAACAACTTGAGTGGAAGGATTCCACAACTCTAGGGAACTGCAAAGCAATGACATATTTGATTATTTCCGACAACAAACTTAGAGGAACAATCCCTGAGGATATTGGCAAATGTGTCAATCTAGCAATGTTAGATTTATCCAGAAATTAGTTGAATGGAAAGATTCCCACATCTTTACAGAATTGTACATAATTAAGACAAATCAGAGTGTCTGAGAACAAACTTAGTGGACTTCTAGACATGGTTTTTTCAATTACCTTGAATATTCTCTCTGCTCATTCTAACATATTCTCTGGAACTCTGCGTCTATCTTTGGTTAATCGTACTCGGCTTCAATTACTAGATTTAAGGAAAAATAGATTAACATGTGATCTTCCCAAATAACTTCCATCTTTTCAAGGGTTACGAGTTCTACGTGTTGGTTATAATAAGCTCCAAGGTGGTATCTCTGAATGGATCACAAATCTCCCTCAGTTACAGGTGTTCCATTTATCCAATAATAAATTAAGTACAAGAATGCCATCTAATCTCGGGAGACTCCTAGGATTTCAAATCCTTGGGTCTTCCCAACTTAGCGATGATACATTATACCAGGAAGTCAAGGTTGACATTAAAGGTGTTGAATATTCTCTAACATATGTGTTATTGGCGAACACAATATTTGACTTGTCTAACAATAATTTCATTGGAGAAATACCTCTAAACATGGGAAGTTTGAGTGCCTTGAGTTTGTTGAATTTGTCTGGAAATCAACTTGAGGGGAAAATTCCTGCATCTTTAAATGAGATATCTACTTTGGAGTTGTTAGAATTGGATAAAAATAATTTGAGTGGAGAGATTCCTCAAGAACTCTCTAAATTAACCAAGTTGGCATCTCTAGATGTATCATTTAACAAACTCTGTGGGAAAATTCAAGAAGGAACGCAAATGGACACTTTCGATATGACTTCATTTCAAAGGAACAAGTGCATATGCAGTTATCCTTTACAAGCCTACAATGAAACAAAAATAAATAAATAAAGAGGAGATGAGGCTCCTACAAATGTTAGTAATGTTCAGGGATGGCTAAGTTGTGTGGATGAACATGTCTCATTAATTGCATTAGGTGTAGGAATAGGGATTGGATTTGGTGGAGTTGTAACATTGATAATTATGTGGAAAAAAGCTCGGTATTGGATGGTACCTCTAAAAATAAAACCATTTTATGGAGTGTATCGATTTCCTAAATAATTTAAACTTTTATCCACACACAATATTTTTTAAATATTAAAAAAAAAAAAATTATATTTTTATTTATATTTTTATCAATTTATATTTTTTTTATTTTCCTCCCGCCACTTTATATTTTGCAAATATCAACATATGGTTAAAAAGTTATACTATAAACTATTGGGTAAGGTGCACGATGGAGTGTTCTTGGTTGAAAGTGACATATGGCTCCATAGTGACATATATCCTTGCAAAAAATAAACCCATTTTATTCATAGATTATTTTTTTTTACTTAATTACAAATTAATTGGTTGCACTTGAGGGTCCAGTGTATTTATATTTTAATATGTGCGATGAATATATTTAGAATGGTAAAAAGTTGAAGGAAAACACTTTCTCTTCGATTGTCCAGCCTATACCTAGATCAAGTAATCACTCACCCTCTTAAGGTATGATAGATCAATTAGTGGACGTTAATCATAATCATCATCATTGTTATGATAAAGTATATATTTAAAATTAAAACAATTCATAATATTGTATGAGTGTATATTTAAAACTAAAACAATTTATTTTGTTTTATGAAAAAATAAGTATTTGATTATTATAATATGTTTAACAATTATATATATATATATATATATATATATATATATATATATATATATATATATATATTTATTTATTTAAAAAAAATTATTATTAAAAATTAAATATTTTTTATATATGTATTTTTTCATTTAATTTAAAAAAATTATATTTTCATTTATTTTGAAATAATAATTTTATATATTTATTTAAAAAATTTATAATTATTAAAAATAAAATTTTCCATTCAATTTTTAAGTCCCAATTCACACATGTTTTCTCCTCAATTTTTACTTCCCAATTCACACATGTTTTCTCCTGTTTAACCTATTTATTGTAGAAATTTAATGACAAAATCTATTTAGAAATATTATGTCATACACTTAGCATCCTAGAGATAACTAACTTCTATGAACTTTGAAATGTCTAAACCCACATTCAAAAATTACCATAAGCAGAAATAAACATTGCTAGGCAATTTTTGTAGTGGAATAAACACAATGAACAACAATCATTCAACTCAAAAATACTAAAAAAATTAGGCAATGCCAGGGAAAACCCCAATGTGGAGAAACCCAATGAGAGAGAGAGATTTTATTAGCTTCAGGAAAGATATATCAACAATAACAATACAATTTCCAGCAAGAGAAATCCACTTACAACACACTAAAACTGCCCCCCAAATATTCTTCCTTGGAAAACGCACCAAATCTATACTGTTGTATGACCTGCCAAGAAAACAACACCTTGGAAAATGTGCCCACAGTCTGCTGTACAGAATGATCTGTACAACCATGCTGTAGCAAGAAAAACCCTCCAAGTGCTTCGAAATTCATGCCACTTTGCCTCGATTTTCATGCCCTCTTTCCCTTGTTGTACTAACTGTACAGATCCGTATAGTATGGCCTCCAACAAAAACAATAAATATCAACACTCACACATAAATATTCTCTTGGGATTTGTGCCCAATCTCTCTTGGGAAATGCACCCTCCTTGCTTCCCTAACTTTCCTCTCTCAAGCTATCTCATAAATCTCTCTCAATCTCCTTCTCATTGTATCTTGCACACTACCCTAGGAATTCTCTTATAATATGAAAGTGACTCTTCACCTTCTTGAACCCTAGATCTAATGGCCAAGATCTAATCTTGCCTTTACAAGATCAAGGGCCATGATTCATTCTCTCCAAAATAAATCACTCAAAATATTAAAGTGCATTTTCACTTTATAACATAAGTGCACTTTATGAGATAAAGTCACTTTAATATTAGAAGGTACACTTTATTAAAAAGTCACTTACATAAAAGAACCACTTTATCACAACTTTATAAAAACCCATTACAAAATGAAGTTTCTAGTAGTGTAGGTACAAGGTTACGTCCACATACAGGACACACATGTGGAGTACCTCCCAAGCTAAAAAGATAACACTCTCTCTTAGCGAGGGATGTACTTGCTACCATCACCATCATCCGGTCCCATCACATTGTTCTTAGTAGGAGCTCCCAATGAACCTAGATCCATCCTCAACACCTGCACATAAATCAAACCAGAAGACATCCTCCTGACAACTATTATGAACCCTGAGCTCCTAGGAGAATCCACTCCACCCTAAGCATCAGTTCGATCACACCAGTTGAGCCTCCTTCTAGTGCTCATAAGAGACTCCCTCTCTCCTCTCGGAATGAAAGACTGAATCCTTGGGCCCACTGTAGTCTCGGGAGCCTCCTGCTCCTCATCTGACATTGAATCATATCCCGAAGGTTGTGCTTGCAACATGTACAACCTTTCCACCCGATCACCAATCAGTTGTGGTTCCACCAGGTTCGCTCCCTCCCTGTAGATAAATACATGTCCCCTCTTGAACAATGTACAATAGCCAACATCCTTTAAGGTTGAGACTGAGAGTAAGTTAACCCTCAACCCCAGAACAAAGAGAAATCCATCAAGCTCCAAGAATCCTCCATACTCCTAACCCTTCCAACTCCATGTATAGCTCGTGCTATACCACCTTCACTCTCCACCAGTCAGTCATGACCTGTCTCTGTGATAATAAAGAATTCTCTCCAGATTTTCATCATGTGACAAGAGGCTCCATTGTCAACAATCCATCTGATATCACCCCCAAATCCTCCACTACCGACACTAGATACTAGAGTAACCAAAGAAAAGTCCTTATCAAACTTGGAAGAAAAGTCCTACATGGATGTTGTAGCAGTTGTCTCAAGCCCCTCCTCTTTCTTTATCTTCTTCTTCTTCTTAGGACACTGAGAAGCAAGATGCACCAACTGGTTACAACAGTAACATATGAATTTACTCAAGTCCCTCCCATAATTTCCTTTCTTCTTTCCCTTTGCAAAAAGAACAACATTCTCCTTAATTTTGTCTTCCTTTTGTTCACTGTTGTCCAAAAATCTCACTGCTCACTGTCACTCAGAGCCCAAGCTCTCATACCATGTAGAAATTTAATGACAAAATCTGCTTATAACTATTATGTCATACACTTAGCAACCTAGAGATAATTGACTTCTATAAACTCTGAAATGTCTAAACCCACATTCAGAAATTGCCATAAGTAGAAATACAAATTGCTAAGAAATTTTTGTAGCGTAATAAACACAATGAACAACAATCATTCAACTCAGAAATTTAGGCAATGTCAGGGAAAACCCCAATGTGGGGAAACATAATGATAGAGATAGATTTTATTATCTTCAAGAAAGATATATCAGCAACAACAATACAATTTCCAACAAGAGAAATCCACTTATAACACACTAAAACTGCCCCCCAAATAGTTTGCCTTGGAAAATGTGCCAAATTTGTACTATTATATGACTTGTCTAGAAAACAACACCTTGGAAAATGTGCCCACAGTTTGCTATACAACCCTGCTGCAGCAAGAAAAACCCTCCAAAAACCTCAAAATTTGTGCCACGTTGCCTTGATTTATGTGCCTTCTTTCCCTTGTTGTATGGACTGTACAGATCTGTACATTACGACCTCTAACAACAAAAATAAATATCAGCACTCACACATAAATATTCTCTTGGGATTTGCACCCAATCTCTCTTGGGAAATGCACCCTCCTTACTACCCTAATTTTATCTCTGAAATCTCTCTCAATCTCCTTCTCATTGTATCTTGCACACTACCCTATGTATTCTCTTATAATCTAAAAGTGACTCTTCACCTTCTCCAACCCTAGATCTAATGGCCAAAATCTAATATTTCCTTTACAAGATCAAGGGCCATGATTCAATCCCTCCAAAATAAATCACTTAAAATATTAAAGTACATTTTCACTTTATAACATAAGTGCACTTTATGAGATAAAGTCACTTTAATATTAGAAGGTACACTTTATTAAAAGGTCACTTACATAGCCACTTTATCACAACTTTATAAAAACCCATTACAAAGTCAAGTGTCTAGTAGTGTAGGTACAAGGTTACTTTCGCATACAAGACATGCATGTGGAGTACCTCCTGAGCTAAAAAGATAACATTCATCTGAGTAATGTGCA
This sequence comes from Picea engelmannii, assembly GCA_009831015.1. Taxonomy (NCBI): domain Eukaryota; kingdom Viridiplantae; phylum Streptophyta; class Pinopsida; order Pinales; family Pinaceae; genus Picea; species Picea engelmannii. The sequence goes on from ML801343.1 coordinate 123,177, forward strand.
AGATCATGTGACATATAGCTTGAATGTTCATTGTTTAGCCTCTATATAGATTTTGAACACAATTTTTTTTTTTTTGTAAATTAGGTAGTACCTTGCTATTTTCTATTTATTTGTGCAGAACAAGCTACATTTAAATATTTTTAATTTGACCTCAACCTGCCCGTAGGAAACCAGGTCTGTTAGCTGTCTAAGTGCTTTGAAGGCTTGCCAAAATTGAAATTGTCTTTTTATCCTATATAACGCATTAATTAGCTGTCCTGTTGCTGCACCATGTTCAAGCTGCTGATATATAGTGCAAGTGAGCGCTACATCTTTTGATATAACTTGGCAGTGGATCATGATTGGGGTTGAAGATCTTTGTTGACAATCAGTTGAAGTGTGTGTAACTCCACATCCCAGATTTTGAACACAATTTTGTTGGAAAATAAATAAATAAATAAACTCATTTTCTATAATAATTTCGTTTTGGATTTGGATTTTTTTTTAATATTTAATTAATTTATTTTTAACTTGGATGATAGATTAGTGTTTATTATTAATAATAATAATAATAATAATTTATTTTTAAGGTCAAACACCAAATTGGTGTATGAGACCCCCAATTTATAATTTATTATTACTTAATTGTAAATTAATATGGTTTATTTACATTTTGATTCTTTTAATTTAATTTTTAATTGAATCATAGATTATTGTTTATTACTTAAACATAAATTAATGTGATTTATTTACATTTTAATTTTGTTGGTAACATGAAGAGAATATATTAGAATAATAAATGAGAATAATACTTCTCTACACTTTTGAAAGATATATTTTATTTCTAACATTATATCTTTGTGGTTTTCAAAGAGAATAATACTTCTCTAAGGTTTTTACCTTTTTTTAAAGGAATAATCTCTGCGGTTACTCTCAATGATGTGAGCCATAATACTTCTCTAGCTTTTGAGCACCTAGACACGTTAAGTGAAATCAGGGGAGTAACTTTTTACTTTGATTCAATTTTAATTTAAAATATATTTATAATTTAGTAATGTGTGAAAAATAAAAGAGATTTAAATATATTTAGTTTTTTTTTTTTTCTAAAGTAAAAGTTGATTTGAGAGATAATAATTAATATCATTATTATGAGTTAACAAAATTAATTTCCATTTTTAAAGTGAATCCAAAATAATAGTTGTTAATTTTTTTCTCTTCTTTTCAATATGAGCACTCCACCACCTATTCTAAAAACTCATTCTGTCAGGGGGAGGGCCCCCAAAATCACCCTAGAGATCCTTTACCATTATAAGGAATCATTAGAAAAAAAGAGAGAAGAAAGAGATGCCAAACACAAAATAGAGTTAGAATCATTAGAAAAAAGGAGTGAAGAAAGAGACATAAAACTCCAAATAGAGCTAGAGGCAATGCTTGATAAAAAAATTAGAATTTTCAAAGATACCATTCAAACTCAAATAAATGATAGATTGTTAGGGTTCAAGAGTGAATTGTAGATGATGGAGGATAGGATTCAAGAAATGTAAAAACATAAACAATCAACCCAAGAAGGATAGGCTGAAGAAAATCACAACTTGAGAGATACGATTAAAGAGCTAGAAGAAAAACTAACCAACAATTTGAACCTCAGTAATATAGAAAAAAAGTTGGATATCAAACCCATGAAAGAGGAAATGAATAAGGTAATCGAACTAAACCATGAGCGTAATAAAAGATCCTTGAACCTCATAATTTTTGGTATAAAATAACAACAAGAGGAAGATATGCTAACAAGAGTAACGAAAGAATTACAAAATAAATCACAAATTGATACAACTTACCTCATAGAAGCAAAGAGGCTAGGAAACATAATTGATCATAAATATAGGTTGATCTGTGTCAAAGTAAGTTGTAATGACCAAAAATATAGCATACTTAGTAAATCTAGGAGATTAAAAGGGTTAAGAATATTTATAAATGAAGACCTCATTCCCGCAAACCAAGTTGAAGTAAGGAAGGAAGTTCAAAAGGTAAAAAAAGTCAGGAAATAAGGAAATTGGGAAATAATTAGAAACTGGAAAGCTATCGTTAGGGATAGAGACCAAAAGGATAATAATAAATAGGAATTTGGGACACTCGGGATCCTTTTTTGGAAATGTCATGGCTTTCCATGGCGCAAAGGTTGTATGATAAGTTAGATCCCGAGTGATATTGATATTATTTTCTAGTTGAAACTTGGGAGCATGAAGAGTCTAAGGTCCCTAATATAGAAGGATTTGTCTTGTGGTCAACATGGAACAAAAAGTCCCACTGTAGAGGGATAGGAGGCATAGCTTGTTATATTAGAAATAACATTTCTCCTCACATTCAACTTCATAAGATCGACCCTTTCAATCAATAAATTTGGATAGAAATTTCAGACACCAGTGCTAAGAAGATGTATATAGAAATTTGTTATTTTTCACCTATTAATTCTACTTTTTATAAGAAAAACAATCTAGATAGCAATTGTCCCTATAATAATTTAGAACAAGATATTTATAGTTTGAAAAATGAAGGTAATATTCTCCTGCTATGAGACTTTATTGCTAGGACTATGACTAAACAAGCTACTTTTTTAAAAAATGATTCCAATCATAATCCTTTATGTCTAGAAGAGGACCTTGTTTTATCTAATAGCTACAAAATAATCTTTTAAGACCTAATTGAGAATTTGTTTGGTACTGAGTTGGTCAAACTCTGCAACTCTCAAGACCTAATAATTTGCAATGGAGTAATGAAGTGGCCAAACTCCAACCAGATGACTTGTATTCATGGGCTAGGTAGCAATGTCATAGTTTATGTGATATCTAATATCCTCGTTTCCAACCAAATAGTAACTTTTTATGCAAGATACCAGATATATAAAATATGCAGAACAGAAACGAAATGCTAGAAATAACAGAATAACAGTGAAATATCCATCATAATCTTCACAATACACAGAAATGATATACGAAATAGCAACAGAAATAGCACTTGAACAGAAA
>ML801343.1:131784-142708 GCA_009831015.1 Picea engelmannii
GATCCTTCTAGAAGCGGAAGCTTCTATTAGGTCTTCTTACATCCGCCTTATTCTATTTTATTGAAAGGTCTTATTAATATTGACCTTTATTACATCCGAATACATTAATCTACCTATGTGCGGGTTAGGACCTTAACATTTTACCTTTTAAATGATCATGAACCTAACTTTGATCATAGACCTTTAACCCTAACTCTAAACTTTTCCATGCATAGAAGCACCATTGAAGGGAATTTGGATAATAAAAGGCAACTACGCTTTAACAAAAATAAAGTTGACCTTTTCTTAAAGGATTTAAATAGTGAATTACATCTACTAACTTATAAGGGCAACATTGAAGAAATATATCATAATTTTACAACTACCCTTCCCAATTCCATTAACAAGTTCTCTTTCGAGGTGTCCTATAAAAAGAATAATAGAATGACCAACCCTTGGTATGATAAAGAATGTAAAATTGCTAGGAAATCCATTAAGGATGCTTCTAATGAGTCCTTAAAACTCTTTAAGATCAATATGTACAAATCCTTAATTAAAAGGAAAAAAAGGTACTATATCAATAAAAGGCAAGAGAAACTTTCACAACTATCTAAGTTAGATCCTAAGAAGTTCCAGAGGCAAATTCTAAACCGCAATACTAAAGAAAATAATATGTTTCCCTTAAGGGAATGGAATTACTACCTTAAAAATCTTTATGAGCTCCCTAATGCCATGGACAATATTCATATTGTCCCTACAAAGGATGAATTTTTTTCTTTGGATGACATGCAGTTCAGGGTTAAGTGGCTTGCAAATGGAAAAGCTAAGGACATTGAAGGCTACCAAGATAAACATTTTAAAATCGGAGGGCCTATCCTTATCCCTCACATACACAAAATCTTCAATTTAGAAATCAAGTAGGGCTTCCCTAAACCCTGAACGCAAAGCCTCATTGTTCCTATTTTTAAAAATGGGGATAAATAACATTCCCTCTAATTATAGGACCATTATGATTAGCCCAATTTTAGTGAAGCTTTATGGAATTATTTTGGAAAAGAAGATTAGCCTTTGGCTAGAAAGTCACGGTAAAAGAGTTGAAGGATAGGCCAGGTTTAGGAGATATCATTCAACCGTGGACCATCTTGTTACCTTTAGGATCAATGCAAAGGAGTTCCACAATGCTAAAACCAATCTTTTTTGTTGTTTTGTTGACTTTAGAAAATATTTTGACATGGTTCCTAGGAAAAACCTTTGGAATAGGTTGGAAGAGATAAAAGTGCCTTTCAATTTGAGGGATGCTACAATAATATTTTATGAGAATTTTATTTCCAAGTTTAAAAACATTGAGGGCTGGTCAAAAGAGATTCACTGCAATATTGGAGTCAAACAAGGTTGTCCCTTGTCCCCTACCCTTTTTAGCATATACATGGACAAGTTAGAATATTTCTTAGAAGAAGCATGTTGTGTCAGCCCTACTCTCACTTTTATAGTCATCGATATTCTTCTTTATGCCGATGATATCGTTCTTATAGCGAGGAGTCCCCATGATCTTGAAAACCAACTAAGAATCCTCAAGGATTTTTTCTCCAAAATGGGTAATGAATGTTAATACCAATAAGACTAAGGTCATGATCATTAAATCCAATAAGATCACTTATGATACCTTCGTATATGATGACAACAAATTGGAGGAAGGGAATTCATACAAATATCTTGGAATTGATATTCACCACAAGCTCAAATAGAATTATAGCATTCAGAAAAGGATTATTAGGGGATGGAAATATTTTTATGGGCTTGAAGACAATTGTAAATCACTTGATCTTTGGATTTGGGATAAGAAGAAAATCCTCTTTGAGACTCTTGTTACACCTATTATTATTTGTGCATTGAATTCTGGGGATGTAGTATCTCTCATGAATCCTAGAGAAAGATAGAGCAAATACAAAAGAATTTTATAACCTATAATCTCAAAATTAAAGGAAATACACCGTATCACATCCTCCTCTTAGAATCAAGCCTCTCCTCCATTGAGACCATGACTATGACTAGATACCTAAGGTATAAGAACAAGTTAAAAAATATGATATACAAGAGGTTTCCTAAAATCTCTTAAAATCCATTCATAACCACCATCGACTCAAGCGAGGATGGAAAAAATATGCCCAGTCTTGGCTAAACTATTGGAGAACCATGGAAGACACCATTTTGTAGAATAAAGATACTATTAAAAATATCATCAAATCAAAATTTAAGGAGAAAATGTGGTGTGAAAAAGAGTTAGAGGAAAAAATTAAATTAAGGTATTATAAGGATGTAATTAACCCTAATCTAGAAGATCAAAATTATCTCTTTGTTTTGACAAGTGTAAAGAAAAAAATGAGCATTGATAAGATAAGTACAAATTATCACGAGCTCCATAGTGAAACTGGCGTTGGTATTATGGTAGTTGCGGTAGGTATAACCTCCATGTGTAACCTTTGGTTAGAATAGAATATTTTGGAAGTAAGAGAAACCCTAAATAGATGTGTAGAAATCCTAGAAGACAATTCGACTCAGTAAAATAATTAATAATAAAGTATTATCTTCTAGAAGGACAAGTCGGCCTAGAAAAGTGACAAGAACCACTATAAATAGAGGGTGCTTGAACTCATTTGTACTCACTTCACTCACTCTCTCAGTCAAGTCTAGCGCAAGTTTGGAGCCGCAGTTGCAAGTTTGGAAGGTACATCTTCTGGGGTGATTCTTGCTCTCTCTCTCTAGCGCTATCTAACCTAAGATATGTGCCCTATCTTCTAGTATCTATTGGAGATATTCTTGGTGACATCTTGAAGTACATTGGTGGTATTCTTAGTGACGTCTTGGAAGAAGTGCAACTGCAACTGCTGCAGTTGAGTAGTGTTCTTGTTTTGTGGTTTTGTGACTTTCTTTCTGGTGCACTATATTTGGAGAAAGATGCGCTCTCTTGGTTATCTATGATTTCTAGTGCTACTTCTAGAATCATTCTATATAGCAAAGGATATGGTTCTCGGGGGTGCCTATGTGCCTATGGTTGGGTGACAATGTCGTGTATTGTCTATGGTTAAAGAAGCACATCGAATATTTTAACAGGTTATGGGCACACACTAACTTCATGTTGGCATGTTTACAGGCAGGTGTGCTTGTCATTGATGGCAATATCAAAGTATGTAGTGATGGAAAAACAAGGACAATGTAAGCTCAGGAGGACTAGCATAGAGTCCCATGCAGTGCATAGGTGTGCACCAGGGACGGGGTTAACTCATTGCCAAAGCTCAAGAGAGATAATGTACTCAGGATCTTAGATGGATCAAAGGTCGAGGCTTTTGACACTTAGAAATTATTCCAAGTTAGGAGGATGTGTAAGCCTAGGAGGAGAAGCGATAGTGATCTTTGGATCCCATTGAGAATTCTCGATGAATGTTAGATTTGAGCCCGAGGTCAGACCGGTGTTGGATCCAGGAGAACCTGCATGTTCTTTAAAGAGTAAGGTGAAGTGGGGTTACGAAATCCCGAAGGCAGGAGGACAATTTCAGATACCGGGAGTTGGAAGAGTTGAGACTCTTCATCATCAGGAGTCCCAGAATCGCGAAATGTGAAACATAGAAATCCTAAAAGTAGGAGGACAATTTCGAATACCAGGAGTTGGAAGAGTTGAGACTCTTCATCATCAGGAGTCCCAGAATCATGAAAGAAAACCTGAAATAGGCACATCGACCAAAGGTTTGGATACCTGGAGTTGGAGGAGTCAAGATTCAAGACTCTTCAACACAGGAGTCCCGAACTACCGAAATGTGAAACGCCAAAAATCTGGAAATAGGCACATCAACCAGAGTTTCAGATACCGGGAGTTGGAGGAGTCAAGAGTCGAGACTCTTGATCACAGGAGTCCCGAAGTCATGAAATGAAAAATGTCGAAACACCTTTTTGTGTAGATTTTGGATACCAGGAGATGGAGCGTCAAAACACTTCATCACAAGGAATGTTGGAATGTTGAAATGCCAAAATGTGAAAAACACCTTTTGGTGTTGGTTTCAGATACCGGGAGTTGGAGTGTCGAAACACTTTGCAACAGGAATGCTGAAATGACGAAATGTCGAAATGCATTTTCGAATAAGGCTATGGTCACCACCGATAGTCATATCGTCGAAGAGCTGTAGAGAAGAGGTCGAAGAGACAAGATCCATTTTAGAGTTTGGGACATGGAGAGTCAAGATGACTCATCACAGAATCCCCAAAATGCAAAATGTGAAATACATGTTCAGAATTGGCCCTTAGTCATAACCCATGGTCACATCGATGAAGGCTCAAGGGAGGAGGTAGCATGAAGCTAATCTCTATTTCAGAGATCGCAACTTGGAGAGTCGAGATGCCTCACCACAGGGATACCAAAAAGCTGAATATCGGAATTTCGAAACGCCGAAAGGCCGAATTGCAAAATGGAAAAATAAGCATGAGACCCATCATTTACGATCTAACGGTGCAGGTTATTCAAGAATATGATCGAAGGGCTACTATTTCTCTTCACAGTTAATCAATCAGTGGTGATTCAGTTGCTAAAGCGATCTTTGGAGGTTCACAGTGTAACTGCTAGAAACCACTGATGGTTTCTGCCAGAGGACTCGAAGAGACTTTTGTGTGATTACTGGAGGAGCTGAAGAGTCTCAAGGAATCTACCAGTGGAATGAAGATTGCTCGTAGAGGAAATTGACATATGGATGAGCTCTGAAACCTGTAACTACAACAAAGAGGATGAGATCGACTGTGACAGACAAGACAAAGTGTCTTGATTGTTGGAGAGGCTAAGGAATCTCAGCAAAAGGTGTAGCCAGGTTGTAGCCACCTTCTGGTTGTAGCTGGATAACATAGGAGGTTGTAGCCTCCTTCTAGTTGTAGCTAGAGAATTGGGGATTTGGAGCTTCCCTCAAGTTGTAGCCTGAGAAACTAAGGGGTTGGAGCCTCCTTCCAGTTGCAGCTAGAAAACAAAATAAGTTGGTGCTTCCAATGAATGTAATTCTTCAAGACATATAAGAAAAAACATTCTGTGGTTTTCTCCCAATTTGGGTTTCCATGTAAAACACTGGTGTACTGTGTATGTGTGTGATTGTTTATTTCTTACTGCTCATTATTGGATAATAATTATACATTTATATAACATTTGAAGAAAAAGGATTATAATTATGCTATTACTAATTCACCCCCCCTCTCAGTAATCCAACAATTGGTATCAGAGGAGGTTCCTTCAGAAATCAGTTTAACCATTGAAAGGTAGATCATGGAGAGTACCAACTCGTATAAAAATGGAATACCATAGTTTGATGGACATAAGTATGATTTTTGGAGCATAAGGATGAAGACATATATACATGCACAAGGATTTCAAGTTTGGCAATCAATTGTAGATGGATACAAAACACCAACAGTTCCACCAACAAATGACAAATTAGTGAAACTCAGTGAGAATAATTCCAAAGACAAAAATGCACTTTTGAATGGTCTCAGTGATACGATATTCACCAAAGTTGCACATTGTAAATCTGCTAAAGATATTTGGGACAAGCTTCAAAATATTTATGAAAGAGATTCAAAAGTCAAAGCAGCAAAGCTTCAAACTTACAGAGGTCAGTTCGAACAACTAAAAATGAAGGAAGATGAAGATATCGCAACCTACTCCTTATTAGATGAAGATGAATTCAGTGAAAATGAGACAGGAAGAGTTTTATTAGTGACAGTAAAAGACTCTGAAAAAGAAGACTCTGAAGAAGAATATGAAGAAGTCGAAGAAGAAATCGAAGAGGCAAAAGTTGACTATAGAGAAGAATTAATGTGTGCCATGGAAGTTATCAGAATAGAAAATAAGGCAAACAAGAAACTACAAGCAGAACTAGATAATAAAAAGGACACTCGAGAACTAGAACAAATGATCACAAAATTGAAGGTTCAAATAGAAGAAGATAAAAGAATTGAAGAAGCACTCAAAGAACAACTAGAAGAAAATGACAAGATCATTGGAAACTTGGAAGCAGAGATTATCACACTAAGAAAGGATATTCAAAAGAAAAATATGCAGAATAGCTCAAAAGTTCTGGATGACATTATCAGTAGTCAAAAATATCATCTTGACAAGTATGGACTTGGATATAATCAGACAGAAAAGGGATCAAGCTCAAAAAAAATAGAGCAAGAAACAAATCCAAAAAGCTATGCAGAAACAATCAAAGGGGATATGAAGATATACAAGGAAGATTACAGGGAAACTCCTCCACCGAGAAGATTCAGATTTCAGAATCAACAATAGAAGGATGGGACTCAAGAAGAAGAAGGATTCATAAGAGCACCTCCTTTCAGATGATCTTCAACTCCCATGTATCAAACTATATTTTTTGGGTTATGTTATGCATGTAATAATTTTGGACATAAAGTTGTAAATTGCAGAGCTAACAACAAGAATAATAACAACTTTGAGAGTCATACACAAAGGGGTTATTCAAGAAGACCTAGTGAAACACAAAGAAGAATTTACAGTAGGTTTGAATCCTTGAGCATTGAAGTAGAATGTTACAAATGTAATAATTTTGGACACGTGGCCAAAGATTGTAGAATGACAATCCTTCCTAAAGTACCTCAAAAAAATAACAACAGTGACAGACAGGAACCTCAGAAAATGACATGGATAGGAAAGCAAGATCAATATACCAATGAAGAATGCACAATTTCTCTAACAGCTAAGCAGAAGAAACGCGGTTGGTATGTTGATAGTGGGTGTTCAAAACACATGACAGGTGATAAAGAAAAAATTCTTACATTACAAAAGGAAAGAAATGGATCAGTCTCCTTCGGAAATAATAATTCATCCAAAATCATTGGAGAAGGCACAATCCAAATTGGGAACAAGAATGAAAAGGCACAAAACATTCTACTGGTAGAAGATATGAAACATAATCTTCTAAGTGTGAGTCAAATGTGTGACCAAGGTCATAAAGTTACTTTCGATTCACAAAAGTGTGAGATAAGAAAAGAAGGTTCAGGGAAATTGGTCGGTACAGCTGCAAGAACTTCAAACAACATATATGTGTTAAGTGAAATTGGAAATTAAAAGTGTTGTCTAGGAAATGAAGATGAAATTTGGCTATGGCATAGAAGAATGGGTCACGCGCATTTTGATAACCTTGTCAAAGTAATAAAAAGAGAAGCAGTCAGAGAAATGCCCCAGATCATGAAACCAGCCAACACTTTATGCAAGCATTGTCAACAAGGAAAGAAAACAAAGACCAGGTTTAAATCAAAAGAATATTCAACAACAAGACCACTAGAAATTGTGCATACTGATCTAGTTGGACCAACTACAACAAAGGGCTTAAAAGGTGAGAGATACTTTATGTTATTAGTTGATGAATATACAAGAATGACTGCAGTTTGCTTTCTCAAAAACAAGTCGGAAGCTTTTGAAAACTTCAAGATCTACAAGGAAATGGTTGAAAATGAGATGGATTCAAGAATCAAATGCTTGAGATCTGATAATGGAGGAGATTTCACTTCAAAGGAATTTATGGACTACTGTAGCAGTCATGGAATAAAAAGGCAATTCTCCATTGCTAGGACACCTCAACAGAATGGAGTTGTTGAAAGAAAGAATATGACAGTACATGAAATAACAATGATAATGGATTCCCAATTGACAGATATATTTTGGACACAGGTAGTGCATACAACAGTTCACATTCAAAACAGATTAATGCTCATAAACAACACTGATAAAACTCCCTACGAGATATGGAAAGGAAGACCAACAAATGTGAAGCACTTCAGAGTTTTTGGAAGCAAATGCTACATCAAAAGAGAAGATGGTTGAATGGGAAAGTTTGAATCTCGTGTGGAAAAAGGAATACTTGTTGGTTACTCAAGTACAAGGAAAGAATACAAGTGTTACAATCTAAGATTAAACAAAGTTGTGGAAAGCATCAACATAACAATTGATGAAACTGGCAAACCAGAATCAAACGAAGAAGAAAACAAATCAATGGAACAACTTTTCAAAGAAGAAGCAGAAGATGAAGTAGAAGAGGAAGATGAAGAGAATATGATAGAAATAAAAGAGAAAGTTCAACAAGTATCTCCAAAGACACCTAGAAAACGAGTATAGAAGAATCATCCTTCATATCAGATTATTGGAAACAAAGATGCAAGAGTTGAGACTAAAATAAAAATCTATTCACCAGAACAAACACACCTAGCACTCTTATCTACAATTGAACCAAACTATTTTGAAGAAGCCAACAAGGGTGAATTTTGGAATAAGGCCATGAATGAAGAATTGAATCAAATAGAGAAAAATGACTCTTGGGAACTGGTTCCAAGACCAAAGAATAAAAATGTGATTGGCACAAAGTGGGTCTTTAGGAATAAATTGAATGAATATGGACAAGTTACGAGGAACAAAGCTAGATTGGTATGTAAAGCATATGCACAGATTGAAGGAATCGACTTTGAAGAGACATTTTCCCTAGTTGCCAGAATGGAAGCAATTTGTTTGCTTTTAGCTTATGCATGCTCCAAAAATATTAAACTGTATCAGATGGATGTAAAATCAACTTTTCTGAATGGGGAACTTGAAGAAGAAGTCTACATTGAACAACTAGAAGGATTTCAACTGTCAGAGAACACAGATTATGTGTGTAAATTAAAGAAGGCCTTGTATGGTCTAAAACAGGCTCCTAGAGCATGGTACTCCAGACTGGATAAGTATCTACAGCAGGCAAGGTTCAGAAAAGGAAGTGCAGACATCAACCTATACATCAAGGTAAGTCAAGGTAATATTTTATTAATTGAAGTTTATGTTGATGATATTATTTTTTGTAGTGATGATGACAGGTTAAGACCGAAATTTGCAAAAGATATGCAAAATGAATTTGAAATGTCATTACTTGGAGAACTATCCTTATTTTTGGGACTTCATATACGTCAAAGAAACCACTGAATTTTTATTTCTCAAACCAAGTATATCAGAGAAATGCTAAAGAGGTTCAGAATGGAAGATTGCAAACCAGTTATCACTCCCATGCAAACCAGTTGTAAGTTGAGAAAAGATGATGCTTCGAAGTCTATAGATCAGAGGCAATACAGGGCAATGATTGGAAGCCTACTATATGTGACAACATCCAGACCAGATGTAATGCAGGCAGTTGGACAGGTGGCATGATTTCAAGCAGCACCAAAGGAATCACATGTATTAGTAGTGAAGAGGATTTTCAGATATCTCAAAGGAACAGAAAAATTTGGATTATGGTATCAAAAAGGAAAGGATCTATCACTTATTGCCTTCACAGATGCATCTTGGACAGGTTGTATTGATGACCAACGAAGCACCAGTGGAGCAGTGTTCTACTTGGGTGGGTGTTTAGTATCATGGATAAGCAAGAAACAATCATCAATATCTTTATCTACATCCGAGGTAGAGTATATTGCAGCAACATCATGTTGTACACAGGTTCTTTGGATGAAACAAACTCTGATAGATATACAGGTTGAGTATGATGAGAAAATTCTAATCTATTGTGATAATACAAGCGCCACCATTATCTCGAAAAACCCGGTGATGCACTCCAAGACGAATCACATTCCAATCAATTATCATTTTCTATGGGAGCAGGTTGCAGAAAAGAATATCAAAGTTGAGTATGTGGGCACAAAAGAACAAGTGGAAGATATCTTTTCAAAACCACTTCCACGGGAAGCCTTTGAATATCTTCGCCAAATACTTGGAGTTATTTCTACTCCAAAATGAATTATTTTTGAATTCTTTTTTATATGTCTTAGATTTACATGAGGAAGCACCATAAGAGGACAATTCAGTCAGGGGGAGCAGCCTCAGATGGAAATATACCTTTTCCATTGATGACAAAGGGTGAGAGATTTATTAGATGCAAAGGACAGAGGAATGGTTCTAGGGGGAGAAGAATTATCAGATGTACAGGACAAAGATGAATTTATCAAATACAGAGGACAGAGGCATGGTTCCAGGGGGAGCATGAGTGATATGATTTCAGTATTGCATTAGAGTGTTGCCATCAATGCCAAAGGGGGAGATTGTTGATTAATGTTGGTTGTCATTGATGTCAACCCTTGAAGAGATCCCCGCAGAAAAAAGGTTTGGGTAATGGACCCAATATTGTTTGATGTAAAGATGACTCATTATTGTCTTGTCATTGTTGATAAGAAGTAAAGATGGATGAACTCCAAAGTGGTCCCCTTATGTTGAAATCCCTCACGGGAAGACGCTTTGCGGAGTAAGAGAACCCATGCTTAATAATGGAATAATGAGATGAAGGACAATGAATTTGTTAGGTAAACTATCCAATATGAATATTACTTATCATTCCATTTCCAGTGGTATGTGGAACATCACATAACTCCTCACAGTTAGAGAGTTATGGCCATGAGAAGTTGGAGACCCCGGGTTTGGGTAATGGACCCAAGTTTGTTTTATGGATAACGGTATGAGTTATGATATATTTTTAGATAAAACTATTCTATATGGATATTACATGTCATGCCATTTCTAGTGGTATGTTGAACGTCACATAACTCCTCACGGTTTGAGATTTATGGCCTTACGAAGTTGGAGGACCCTCACATGTCATCTAGAAGCCCCAAAAGGTCAAAGTAGTCAAAGTGGTTTAAGGGATTTTAAAAGGTAAATAATAAAGTGAAGTGATGAGTGTACTATAATTCAAATTGAATACAAAATAAATTGTTTCAATAATAAATTTAATGGATAAATTAGAAGTGGGTTAACCCTAAAATAAGGAAAGTGGGGCCAAGTGACCTAGAAGATGTTTTTAAGGAAGCTACCATGAGAGTATAAATAAGAAGCAAGGCTCTCTCATTTTAATAAAACTTGAGAATATTGAATATCTATAGGTTTTTG
>ML801344.1:27718-48669 GCA_009831015.1 Picea engelmannii
TCCTCGAAGGCTTCCAGTAACGTTGACTTCTTAGACCTTTTAACCCAAATTGCTACATTTTGGTGTAGATCTTTGGTGTAATATGCCACAATAAGGTTTTCTGTGGGCATTGAATTAGTGGGGATTTGATTTTTTAACATGAGGAACCTTTGGTTAAAATATTTTACTTTCTCCTTAGAGTTGATCTTTAAGCTGGAGAGTTCCATGACCAAGACTTCAGGAGATTTATCATCTCCGAACTTCTCTAGGAAACATGACTCAAATTTGTCCCAAGATACAATGGTGTGAGGTTGTTGGGAGAAATACCATGTATAGGCATTTCTCTCAAACGTGTAAGGAAAAAGTCTACATACTACATATTCATGTTCTACACTTCGGAGTCTAATGGCCATCATGATTTTTTTTATGTGATCTTCTGCGTTTTTCTTAGAATCTGGATCGAACTTAGGTAACCATTTCTCCAGATGTTTTGGTAAAGGGTGTTGGGGTCTAGGTACAGCCACAACATCTTTATCGAGCCAAGGTCTAGCGGGATTGTTTTGATTTTCCATAGGTGTAGGTGTTGTTGAAGGATGAGATGGTTCAGATGAAGAACTGGCTTCATCAGATGACTCTCCTCCTGAAGAGGAAGGAGATGAATGACGTGATGAAGGTGGGATACCAGATCCTCCAGCTGCAAGAGTAGGGGTGTGGTCGATATCTATGGTATTATCTCCTAAAGGATCCAAATGTAGACCAACGCATTCAAGTTGCTCTCAGATATCTGAGAAATATAAAGGTTGATTGAGAGGCATACTAGGTTGTCTGATACAGGCCAAATCACTGTGTGTCCTTAAGAGTTACTCACGAACGATTTCTTATACGTCGACCCCTTGAGGATTTGGTGTTACTGGCTCAACGGGAACCTCAAGATTTTCGTTCGAGGTAGTTGTTGTTTCAGAAGTAATGTTGTTGTTTGAGAGACTACATGTTACTACATGGGAGTGAGTGTGTGGAGGTCGAGTCTTACGACTTCCACGTGCCATCAATTGTATTAAGGCCCTCGTTCTAGTGCCATTTGTTGGTGGGCGAAAATGATTATCCGTCAACTGGAAGAACGAGTCAAATCCGAGGTTGTCTAAATAACCCAAGACGTTTGGTGTGACTCGTTTCGACGGGTTTAATGGCTACATTATCCAAGATAAAAATCCTAAAAGAAACAAAAATAAAAGAAATAAAAGAACTAACTATTAACTAACCACTTATATATATATATATATGTACATACGTATAATGTAATTATTGTAAATATATTTAGACAACAAATTTACTTATCTTCTTTATGTACATGATATACACGTTGCAAGTTTTAATCTAAACTCACGAAACTGAGTGTGAAAAATGACTTCTTTGAAGAAGCAGATAAAGAAAGAACATAAAATATTTTTTCGTTTTTTCTTTATAAATCTAAACTAATTAGAACAAATACTACGAAACAAAAACACATGGATAGTCAAAAGCCAAACCATATATTCAAGTTTCAGTGATGAGTAAACGACAGAAAAACATAAATGAGCTAACCTGTTAGTGAGTTAATGATATGTATCCAAACATCTGCATGATTAGAGAACGTCCAACCACCTTGTCCAAGAGAGAAACCTGCAATGAACCTTAAAAAATTGTTCTGAATAAATGCATAACAATGTGTTGGTAGTTGAGTTTTAATAACAGAATGAATGATACGAATAGGTGTTGTGATCTTATGATTGCAAGAAATTACATTAAGATAAATCTAATTGTAGCAACGTTTCATTTAATCATTCAACTAAAAATTAAAGATAAATCTTGTCATTTGAGCTGAATAAATGATCACTTTGTTTAATATCTGAAGCAACAAAAATGGACGATATTTATAAAACAATTATCCCCAAAACATAACAGATTGTGAATTCTAAAGCTATCAAATCCTATAAGTATATCAGGATAAACAAAGCATAAATGAGAACACCATTTACAAGAAGCTAAAGATAAAATGAAAATTGTTGTTCCATTCAAGTTTGTGAATTAATCATCCATATTCAGCCCTAGGCTAAGATGCCTCTATTACAAAAATCTGTAGTATTTAAAGAGTTCTTGTAAAATAACATCCTATCTTGTAGGATAGGATCAAATCTCAATATTATTTACTAGTTACATAAATATAGGATCATAAATCCACTCAATATCTAACTGTATCTCTCAAAAATATAAAAGTTTTGTTTCTGTTTTACAAAATTAGTCAAAAGAAATGGTTAATTAACTAAGTCCAAAAATACTCCATCTTTTGAAATCACCACAATATACATGATATCCTTAAAGAAAATGAAATGAAGATATTAGACATTTATTCAACTAATGTTTTCCAAAAAATTTCATGAGAATTGACTCGCTACAGAATCTGTTGATTCTATAGCTAGTCTTATTTTAAATAACAGAAATCTAATCAATCCATATTAATTAGAAAAATAAAAATAAAAGCACAACTAAGATAAAATCAAATCTTACCTTACAACTGAATACTAAATTCAACTCATAAAATCTCAGAGTTGATCACTGCTTTGACACACTCAATATTTTTTATTATGACATTTCCAGATATTTTCAAGCGTTTTCCTTGCCTTTGTGCACTGATCTTGATTTCGTGGTTTTTACTTGTTAATGAGTCAATCTGAGTCACGAGGGTCTTGATCTTTTCCTGAAGAACCGGGACATCTGTGTAATATTTTCCTATCTAATGCAAACACACTTCACACTGTAGATCTGGGACAGTTGGTTGAGGAAACACATGACTATGCGTCAAAACACTATCGTTGTCCACTATGGGCTTTTGACTGAATTTGATCCCTGAAAAATATTTGTTATGTTTCAAGCATGGTGGCAGGTTATCTGCAAAATCGTAAGTCTGACTGAGATCTGATTTAGGGTAATTTGGGTCTTCCCTTGCCAAGAATTTTTTTATCTTGGAATCAGATCTTTCATGGACCTCAATCGCTTTGATCGAGATCACATGAACTTTTGATTTATTTCGTAAGCTCCGCGAGATTAATCTCCCAACTCTTTTGTTATTAAACCCTATGTCCAAATTGTTCTTTAACAATTTTCGTGAGTTCTTATTTACGGTCTTTGCAATGGTGTTAGGGAAAACATACTGGTCACGCTCAGGAGATCTAATGACCGTAGGGTCAGCATCCTGTTTCCCGAACATAGGCTCATCGAGCATAGCCTTATCACAGAGTTCTTTGCATAAGAAAATTGGTCTATCATTGGAAGGAATAGGAGGCCTTTCCAGCATAGTCTTATCAACCACAGGCATCTCTATAGGGTTTAATGTAACAAATCCATTGCGGGTTAGGAAAGTATCCCAATCATCACCCTGTAGTTTCAAATGATGGACTAACAACAACCTAATTAACCCATGGTGGAATAAACCGGAATTCAAACTCTGCCTTTTATATCTCTTAGCCATTTTATATAAACTCCTCAATAAATAAAATGGCATGTTTAATTGAAAACCAATGAAGTGCATTAACAGTATTATGTGGTAAAGGAAAACAAGCTCGTAGCGTCCTTCACAAGTAAAAAATTGCCTTAACACAGCTAGTAACCCATGCCATCTATCTTTCAACGGAGAAATTGGCATACCTTTGTCATAGCACTGGATTTTCCGAGAGGTAACGAACAGACTCCATGGCACCTCCTCCAACTTTGAATTCTTAAACCATTTTTTCCCAGTAAGGGGAAGGCCCATTGCCTCGCTCAAAAATTCCTCGGTGATTTCTAATTGAACATCACCCACTTTGGCTCAACATCCATCGAAAGAGAGGGAGAACTCATGGGCTGTTTGCAAGTTGTAACCCTGGAATTTCTTGAGAAACTCAACCCAACCCTGACTCTTAAGGTCTTCACTCACATCATCATACAGAAGCAAGGTTTCGGAGCCATTTGGTTCGACACGAACGACAGGGGCCATAAGGGTTCGGACAAGCAGTCAAGAAGGCAGACAAAATTCACTGTGAGTATGAAGGGTTTCAAAAATAGAGGAAACCAGAGAAAAAACCAAAGGAATTAAACTCATCAATACCCTAGTGCGACCAAAATGAGAGCATAAGGGGTTTCATACCACGAAAATTGGGTGTTTTTTGTAATGAATGCCAAGAATACAGAATGAAACCCAAGACTTTAACTTGGAATGATGGATCTGTCGATTCAAACTTCCACCTCAAACAGAGTACAGGATACGACCGGGTGTGTTTGAATCTCATCATTGTGTAAAGGGTGGAGTTGATTTTCTAAGGTTAGGAGAAGAGGTGTTTTACAAACCAAATCATAACGACAATTTAAAATGAAAAATGATTTACCAAGAATTATAAATGAAACAAACCCATAGTCTATTGCCAATCAATTCTTGGTGTATCATTCAAGTGTTCAAGATATATATTACAATCCATGAGCAACTTAAAACAACTATTTTATTGATATAAGATAAGCTTCAAAATAAAACAACACTCCTTAAAAGATTTGTAAGAACATTTACCCTTCTAGAGACATAAGCCTTAGATACAATTGCAATACAATTATAAGTTTCAATGCTTCATTCATGCTTTCAATCATGAACGAAGCATAAAAATGAAAATAAAATAAGAACAATCGAAACACTCTTTTACAGCCGAAAAGTCACCTTCAAATAGCAATATTTGTATGACAAAGTGTAGGCAGCTACATGAATTATTCTTTGTTTCTTTAAAAGGTGAAAATTGTGTGGGGCTGCCAACAATGGTGACTTACTGGGAGAAGCAGTTATCTCTGCATCACTGACGAGTTCATGTTAGGACTGCTCAGAATGAGTACAGATCAAAGACAACTAAAATACATCGAGCATTCCAAGGATCATTACACAATCCAATTTCAAGTATCTTCCTGTTCAAATGAAATCCGGTGACAAATTTTAAAAATGAGAGCAATGACATTCAAGTCAATGGATCTGATACTATTGATAGGACCATTGCTTCCAACAGGCATCCATAGCCTCGGCAGGGATGTCAATTAACCCAGTCCGACACCTCTACCCTGTCCAAGAAATTTAAATTCAAAATGAAGGATGCTTATGACCAATATCAAAATTTGTACCTGAGAATTTTCTTTAACCTAACATCGCTTCGTTGCCAGCAGGCCTGTTTAGTACCCCGGTGAAGTTGTCTTGGCATCATGCATGCATTTACCCCTTTCCAGTAGACCTATTCAGTATCCCGATGGGTTTACAAACACTTCCCATAACTCCTAAGAAATTGTTTACAATCTGATATAAATTTAACGATATCCAACAGAGCGAGGTGATGCTGAAAATTCTAGCCTTTAGAACACTTGTTATTTTTCATCCTTTCATTTTCTGCTTAGTCATCTTGATTATGATCTGAAGTTAGTTTCTTGATGAAACCAATTTTTCAAGGACAGGAAGGCATACTTGAGTTGATTTCTTTAAAAGCTGGGACATCGTAAAAAGCTTTAAAGATGATCGTGTCTGCTCATAATTATAAAGTGAGACCAGGAAGTTTGTTTCAAATAGAATTTTTCTTTAGTTAATCTGTGTTTCCACAATTCACAGCATTGATGCTATTGAGAGGACCTTAACAGTTTCTTCATATTGATGCATTCCATCTCCCCTCCACGAACTAAAAGGTGACACGGGCATAAATTTAACCAAAAAGTAGCGAAAACAAACAAGATAAAAATAACCAAAATCTGAAAATAAAAATAAAAATAAATAAAAACAAAAAAATATGTACAAAAGGTGGATCTGGAACTATCATGAAAAATACCTTTTGAGAGCTTGGACATTCACCGGGAAGGTGTCTGGCTGTCCCTCTAAATTCTCTAGGCGGAAAGAGTTGGGACCTAGTTTTTTAGCGATTAAGAAAGGTCCCAACCACAAGTTCTAGAACTTGGTATGTTCCCCTTTTCCCTCATGAGGTTTATCCCATTTGAGAACCAGATCTCCTACCTCGAAGTTCCTATCTAAAGTAGAGTTTGAATCAAACCAACTTTTAACAATATGTTGATGTTGATCGAGTCTCTCTTTTGCTTGTGCTCTTACTTCCTTTAATTTCAGAAAAACATTAATTCGACTTTCAAGAGGAGGACGATCCTCTTCCTAAACTGTTTGTGATAATTGCAGAGAGGACAGTAAAACATGAGGAGGGAGGATCACTTCTCTTTCGTAGACGATAAATAAAGGAGAATTACCAACAGAAATTTTCGGTGTCACCCTATCATCCCAAAGTGCGTTAGAAAGTGTGTTGTGCCAGTTTTTGTGGTTTTCAGAAACTGTCCTCTTGATGATTTTGATCAGGTTTTTATTTGTTGATTCTGCTAAGCCATTTCCTTGGGGATAATACCTGGCAGAATATTTCAGTTTATCCCTTTTTCCAAAGCAAAAACACTCATATCGAGGGACAAAAAGTAGGAAGCATTATTGAAGACCAAACACTCAGGAATACCAAATCGAGTGATGATGTTTTAATTAAGGAAAGATATTACCTAGCTAGTGTTTACCACTTTTAGTGGTGCAACCTCGAACCATCTGGTAAAATAATTCGTTGTTGTAATGATGTACTTATGTTGATGCAAGGAAGTGGGGTTAATCGGCCCTATAATGTCAAGACCCCGTCGCTGAAAAGGAGAATCTACCGAAACAAGATGCAAAGGGAATGTTGCCTTCTATACTCGTCCAGCAGCCTTTTGGCAGATTATGCATTTACGACATAATGCATGGGCATATTTGAACAACGTGGGCCAATAGTACTCAACTCTTAATACTTTGTGAGAAGTGGTGTCTCCATCGAAGTTCCCACCATCTTCACCTGCATGCAATTCAGATAATACTTTCTTTGTGACATCTCTTTCCAAACAACGCATGAGGACATTATCAAAAATTTTACGGAATAATACGCCATTTACCAGCTGGAAAGGTGCAGATTTTAGTCTTAGTGCTCTTTGTTTTTTTGGATCGAGATGGCAAGGAGAAGAACCGTGTGTTATATAAAACTTAATATCATCAAACCAAGAATTAGAAACAACTTGTGTACAACATATTTGATTTTGACTATGTTGATTTACAGTTAAGACATTAATTTGACTCTATTGCTCTTCAACTGAATCAGCCACTAGTTTGGCAAGACATTGACCTTTGACAATTTGTGCAGGGGTAATTTCAAGGTCATACTCTTGTAATGATGTCATCCAGTTTTCCCGTTTTTCACCCAATTCCTTTTGTACTAATAAGTTTCTGACAGCAGGATAAGGCACAATGACTTTAGTTCTGGATTTCAGGAAATATGATCGAAAATGTTTTACTGCTTTAAAAACTGCATAAGCTTGTTGATCTACAACCGAGTAGTTAAGCTTTGCTTCTTTGAAGGCTGAGCTCATCAATTCAATGGGTATTTCATTGCTTTCAATGTTATTTTGGTTCAACACAACGACATAAGATCGATCAGAGGTGAAAGTATAAAGAGTGAAATCTTGTGAAAAATCAGGACTCATTAAGGAAGGAGCCTCCACTATGGCTTTTTTGATGGAAACAAAAGCTTGATTTTCCTGCGATCCCCAATGATATTGAACATCCTTTTTAATTAAGTTTTGCAATGGCCTTACCATTTCTGAAAAACTCGAGACAAACCTTCTGACAAAATTGATCTGGCCTAAAAAAGATTACATAGATTTTTTGGAGGAGGGGGAAGGAAGTTTGGAAATGGCTTGAGTTCTTTCAAGATCGATGATCATCCCATCACTGGATACTATGAATCCAAGAATTTTTCCTTGCTCCACTAGAAAGATAGAATTCTTAGGGTTGAGAGATATGTCGTACTTATGACATCGTTGTAGGACAGACCTAAGGTGTGACAAGTGATCTTTCTTGCTTTTGGAGAAAATAGTAACGTCATCAAGATATACCACTACGGATTGATTGATGAGACCACGAAAATCAATATCCATTACTCTCTGAAAAGTGGCACCGGCATTTATAATCCCAAAAGGCATTTTCCTGTAGGCGTAAGTACCCCATGGGGTACGAAAAGTGATTTTTAACTGGTCTGGGGGAGACATGAGGACCTGGTTGTATCTCGAAAAACTGTCTAGTAGTGACAGTCTTTCAGAACCAGATACCTGTTGAAGAATTTGTTCCATTAGAGGAACAGGATAATTGTCTTTGTCAGACGCTCGGTTCAAGTTCTGAAAATCGACACAGAGTCGAATTTCTCCACTTTTCTTCCTTACAAGGATGAGGTTAGACACCCATTGTGTGTGTCTTACTGGGAAGATTATCCTTGCATTCAATAATTTATTTAGTTCTTTCTTGAATGTTGGTTCCAGCTTAGGGTGCATATTTCTCAGCTTCTGCTGAAAAGGTTGAGTCTGGGGTGTCATGGGGATGATATGTTGTATTATATTAAGGTCAAAAGTTTTGAAATCATCGTATGTCCAAGCAAAGACATCCTTGCATTATCTAAACAGTTTTATAAAAGAGGACCGCTCTTGTTCGGAACATCCCATTCCCAGATTTATATATTGTGGATTATCTTTAGTCCCTAGATTTACCTTTTCATGAGTCAAGGAAGAACTGTTTGTTTTACAATTTACCAATTTTCTAAATTTATCATGCAAATCATAAAAAATTTCTAGTCTTACCACGGATTTAGGGATAGAATTTACCAAATCCGATGTTGATTCGGGAGACCTCAGGTCTGATATTATCGTAAAATTGCAGAGATCTTCATTGTGGGAGCCTTCATCAATAACCGCACCTTCGAAGGTGTCGTCCATGTGCAAAACACTAATGATCTGTTTTTCATCATCAAACACTCTCCAATTAGTGATGTTGTCTGGGACTAATGGTATGAACAATAACTCAATTGAAAATGCATTTGGAGAAAGACCTTCTGCAGGAAAAAGTTTGGAAGCGACGTTAGCTAATAAATCAACCTCGGAATTGTTTAATCTCGGAATGGAATTGATGTTAAATGCGGAAAAATTGTGCATTAGATTCCATACCTCAGTTTGATAACTTTTTAGGTGTGGTGATAGACAATGTATGGAGTTTCTTACCTGTCTGACCAAAATTTATGAATCACCGAATACCATTAATTTATGTGCGTTCATATCTATCGCTTTCTTAAGTCCTTACAAAAGTGCCTCGTATTTGGCGGTGTTGTTTGTACATTCAAACTCTAATCGACAAGCGATAAAAGTTTTATTACATGTTGGGTCGATGTTTACACATCCTGCACCAGGTCCTTCTCTAGAGTTGGATCCATCGAAGTAAAGTGACCATATGTGAGCTTCGTTGGCAGTGTTTTGCACATTCGGTAAAGCTGTTGACTGGGTGCATGTCATGAGCTCCAACTGTTGTTTCGGATCAGTGATGGCAAAGGTTTCAGCCACGAAGTTACTGAAGAAGGTGTTCATTCCCTGCATTTCGATGAATTAGTGGAAGCAGTAAATGGTTCATTAGCATTGTTCAAATCTGTCATGGTGTGCTTGTGGTAACGTTCACGATTAATCCTAATTCTGTTTGGCTTTCCATTCTCTGGTAGCCACAAATGAGACCAGTCTGTTGCAAAGTATCCATGTAGTTGTTCGGACCAATCCCTGCTTAATAATAAACTATAAACTTCAGGGATGTCAACAACAATGATATCAATAATTTGGTGAACCTTAGGATTAGAGGATATCCTAATGAGTACATTCTTTAATTCACCAATTACCTTAACATTCGTTCGATCAAGCTGAATGATTTTAAGACTAGAAGGTTTCACTTCAGCATTGATTTATTGGCAAACAGACAAAGACATCACATTTGATGATGCACTAGAATCTACCATGCAATTATGTACATTTCAATTGAAAAATTCAAAAGTTAATAAGAAAGGTGGGCCATTTTTGCGAGTATTAACAGCAGAATTCTGCTGATTTTTAGCCGTTGTCCTTGAAATTACTTTATCTACATTTGATACATTTTTTTCAGTGAGGTCCCTTTTATCTGGGGGTTCAAGTGTTGTTTTAGCAGGGACCTTTTGAGTTGTTTTAGGACTGATTTCTGCAATTTTCTTGCTGTTCAGATTGTTGTTTTTACTGTTTTCTGCAATGTTCTAAAGCATTTTCTGCAGAAGAAAAGGAAACTTCAAAAGTTCGTAAACATAAATATTAGCTCTAAGTTTCTTTATATCTTTGATCAAATCATATTATAAACTTGGGGCTGTTAAATTATGTTTTGTTCCAGTTTGTTTACATTGTTTCGAAGGCACATTAGTACTTGTTTCGAAGGAGAGTTTACTCTGAGTTTTTCTTTTGGTTTTGTAAGGATGGACAATTTCAAAATTGGCTTGAAAAATACTGTCGAAAAAACGTCTGAAGACATTGGGATATGTTTCCTCTTCTTCAATTGTTTCTTCTTCAACCACATCTTTAGAATTCTCAGCGGGGACTAAGTTATCATGTGCTTCAAGGATAGTTTGTATAGCGTATTGTAAGATTTAAAAATTCAGACCCTCAGGGGTTCGATTTGGAGGAAAAGGTTTTCTGAAAGGAGGTTTGTAACTTCCTTTTCTTAAATATGCCTCTTCAACAGATCTCCTCAAGTTTGCGACTTGATTTGATAATTTCTAGACGACCTTTTCTAAACTTTCCAAATCTAAGGTTTCTGATTGAGTTTTGGTTTGGGAGGCCTGGGAAGAATTTCTATTTTCTTCTTAGAAGACGGGGTTGTTTCTGCCTCATTATTAAGATTATCTTTCAAGCTCAAGATATCTTTTTCGATTTGGCTTGCCTCCTCAAAGGCTTCCAGTAACGTTGACTTCTTAAACCTTTTAACCCCAAATTGCTACATTATGGTGTAAAGCTTTGGTGTAATATGCCACAATAAGGTTTTCTGTGGGCATTGAATTGTTGGGAGAAATACCATGTAGAGGCATTTCCCTCAAACGTGTAAGGAAAAATTCTACATACTACATATTCATGTTCTACACTTCGGAGTCTAATGGCCAACATGAATTTTTTTATGTGATCTTCGACGATTTGCTTAGAATCTGGATCGAACTTAGGTAACCATTTCTCTGAGTGTTTTGGTAAAGGGTGCTAGGGTCCAGGTACAACCACAACATCTTGATCGAACCAATGACTGGCGAGATTGTTTTGATTTTCCATGGGTGTAGGTGTTGTCGAAGGCTAAGATGGTTCAGATGAAGAACTGCTTTCATCATATGACTCTCCTCCTGAAGAGGAAGGAGATGAATGAGGTGGTGAAGGTGGGATACCAGATCCTTCGGCTGTAAGAGTAGGGGTGTGGTCGAGATATGTGGTATTATATCTTAAAGGATCCAAAAGTAGACCAACGCCTTCAAGTTGCTCTCGGATATCCGAGAAGTATAAAGGTTGATTGAGAGGCCTACTAGGTTGTCTGATACGGGCCAAAGCACTGTGTCTCCTTAAGAGTGACTGACAAACGATTTCTTATACGTCGTCCCCTTGAGGATTTGGTGTTACTGGCTCAACAGGAACCTCAGGATTTTCATTTGAGGTAGTTGTTGTTTTAGAAGTAATGTTGTTGTCTGAGCGACTACGTGTTACTATAGGGGAGCGAGTGTGTGGAGGTGGATTCTTACGAGTTCCATGTGCCATCAATTGTATTCAGGCCCTCCTTCTAGCGCCATTTGTTGGTGGGTGAAAATGACCGTCCATCAACTGGAAGAACAAGTCTGATCTGGGGTTGTCTAAATAACCCAAGTTGTTTTGTGTGACTCATTCTGACGGGTTTAATAGCTCCGTTAGCCAATCTAAAAATCCTAAAAGAAACAAAAATAAAAGAAATAAAAGAACTAACTATTAACTAACCACTTATATATATGTACATACGTATAATGTAACTATTGTAAATATATTTAAACAACATATTTACTTATATTATTTATGTACATGATATACACATTGCAAGTTTTAATCTAAACTCTTGAAACTCGGTGTGAAAAATGACTTCTTTGAAGAAGCAGATAAAGAAAGCACATAAAATATTTTTTCGTTCTTTCTTTATAAATCTAAACTAATAAGAACAAATACTATGAAATAGAAACACGTGGATAGTCAAAATCCAAACCATATATTCGAGTTTCAGTGATGAGTAAATGACAGAAAAACATAAATGAGCTAACATGTTAGTGAGTTAATGATATGTATCCAAACATCTGCACGATTAGAGAACATCCAACCACCTTGTCCAAGAGAGAACCCTGCAATGAACCTTAAAAAATTGTTCTGAATAAATGCAGAACAATGTGTTGGAAGTTGAGTTTTAATAACAGAATGAATGATACGAATAGGTGTTGTGATCTTATGATTGCAAGAAATTACATTAAGATAAATCTAATTGTAACAACGTTGCATTTAATCATTCAACTAAAAATTAAAGAGAAATCATTTCATTTGAGCTGAATAAATAATCACTTTGTTTAATATCTGAAGCATCAAATATGGATGATATTTATAAAAGAATTATCCTAAAAACATAACAGATTGTGAAGTCTAAATCTATCAAAACCTATAAGTATATCAGGATAAACAAATCTTAAATGAGAACACCATTTACAAGAAGCTAAAGCTAAAATGCAAATTGTTGTTCCATTCAAGTTTGTGAATTAATCAACCATATTCAGCCCCAGGCTAAGATGCCTCTATTACAAAAATCTGTAGTATTTAAAGAGTTCTTGTAAACTAAACATCTTATCTTGTAGGATAGGATCAAATCTCAAGATTATTTACTAGTTACAAAAATAGAGGGCCATAAATCCACTCAATATCAAACTGTATCTCTCAAAAATATAAAAGTTTTGTTTTTGTTTTACAAAATGAGCCAAAAGAAATGGCTAATTAACTAAGTCCAGAAATACTCCATTTTTTGAGATCACCACAAGATACATGATATCTTGAAAAAAAATGAAATGAAGATATTAGACATTTATTCAACTAATGTTTTCCAAAAAATTTCATGAGAATTGACTGGCTACATAATCGTCTTATTTTAAATAACAGAAATCTAATTCAATCCATATTAATTAGAAAAATAACAATAAAAGCACAACTAAGATAAAAACAAATCTTACCTTACAACTAAATACTAAATTCGACTCATAAAATCTCAGAGTTGATCACTTCTTTGACACACTCAGCATTTTTTTTTATGACATTTCCAGTTTTTTTCAAGTGTTTTCCTTGCCTTTGTGCACTGATCTTGAGTTCATGGTTTTTACTTGTTAATGAGTCAATCTGAGATGCGAGGGTCTTGATCTTTGCCTGAAGGACCGGGACATCTATGTAATATTTTCCTATCCAATGCAAACACACTTCACACTGTAGATTTGGGACAGTTGGTTGAGGAAACACATGACTGTGCGTCAAAACACTACCGTTGTCCACTGTGGGTTTTTGACTGAATTTGATCCCTGGAAAATCTTTGTTATGTTTCAGGCATGGTGGCAGGTTATCTGCAAAATCCTAAGTCTGACTGAGATCCGATTTAGGGTAATTTGGGTCTTTCCTTGCCAAGAAATTTTCAATCTTGGAATCAAATCTTTCATGGACCTCGATCACTTTGATCGAGCTCACATGAGATTTTGATTTATTTTGTAAGCTCCGCGAGATTAATCTCCCAACTCTTTTGTTATTAAACCCTATGTCTAAATTTTTCTTTGACAGTTTGCACGAGTGCTTATTTGAGGTATTTGCAATGGTGTTAGGGAAAACATATTTCTCACGCTCATGAGATATAATGACAGTAGGGTCAGCATCCTATTGCTCGAACATAGGCTCATCAAGCGTAGCCTTATAACAAGGTTCTTTGCATAATAAAATTGGTCTGTCACTGGAAGGAACATGAGGCCTTTCCAACATAGGCTTATCAACCACAGGCATCTCTACAGGATTTAATGTAACAAAGTCATTGCGGGTTAGGAAAGTATCCCAATCGTCACCCTATAGTTTCAAATGATGGACTAACAACAACCTAATTAACCCATGGTGGAATAAATTGGAATTCAAACTCTGCCTTTTATATCTCTTAGCCATTTTATATAAACTCCTCAATAAATAAAATGGCATGTTTAATTGAAAACCAATGAAGTGCATTAATAGTCTTATGTGGTAAAGTAAAACAAGCATGTAGCGTCCTTCATAAGTAACAAATTGCCTTAACACGGCCAGTAACCCATGCCATCTATCTTTCAATAGAGAAACTGGCATGCCTTTTTCACAGCATTGGATTTTCCGAGAGGTAATGAACAGACTCCATGGCACCTACTCCAACTTGGAATTCTTAAATCATTTTTTCCCGGTAAGGAAAAGGTCTGTTGCCTCGCTCAAAAATTCCTCGGTGATTTCTAATTGAACATCACCCACTTTGGCTCGGCATCCATCGAAAGAGAGGGCGAACTCCTGGGCTGTTTGCAAGTTGTAACCTTAGAATTTCTTGAGAAACTCAACCCAACCCTGACTCTTAAGGTCTTCACTCACATAGTCATACAGAAGCAAGGTTTGGGAGCCATTTGGTTTGACACGGACGACAGGGGCCATAAGGGTTCAGACAAGAAGTCACGAAGGTATACATAATTCACTGTGAGTATGAAGGGTTTCAAAAACAGAGGAAACCAGAGAAAAAACCAAAGGAATTAAACTCATCAATACCCTAGCGCGACCAAAATGAGAGCATAAGGGGTTTCATACCACGAAAAAATGGGCATTTTGTGTAATGAATGCCAAGAGTACAGAATGAAACCCAAGACTTTAACTTGGAATGATGGATCTATCGATTCAAACTGCCACCTCAAACAGAGTACAGGATACGACCGGGTGTGTTTGAATCTCATCATTGTGTAAAGGGTGTAGTTTATTTTCTAAGGTTAGGAGAAGAGGTGTTTTACAAACCAAAGCATAACGACAATTTGAAATGAAAAATGATTTACCAAGAATTATAAATGAAACAAACCCACAGTCTATTGCCAATCGATTCTTGGTGTATCATTCAATTGTTCAAGATATATCTTACAATCCATGAGCAACTTAAAACAACTGTTTTATTGATATAAGATAAGCTTCAAAGCAAAACAACACTCCTTAAAAGATTTGTAAGAACATTTACCCTTCTAGAGACATAAGCCTTAGATACAATTGCAATACAACTATAAGTTTCAATGCTTCATTCATGCTTTCAGTCATGAACGAAGCATGAAAATGAAAATAAAATAGGAACAATCGAAACACCCTTTTACAGCCGAAAAGTCACCTTCAAATAGAAATATTTGTATGTCAAAGCGTAGGCAGCTACAGGAATTATTCTTTGTTTATTTAAAAGGTGAAAATTGTGTGGGGCTGCCAACATGTGTATATTAGTCAGTATCATCCTAAATTAGCAGCGCCAAATATGCATGTAGTGGATCGCATTTGGTATTTGAAATCCATCAAAAACTTTGAAGTTCAAGAGCACCTGTTAGGGAAAGGTAGAATGAAATATATATAAACATAAGACAACATAAAACATAAAAAAAAATCAAAACTACAATTTGAATCTGGTCTCACCCACGCACTCATAACCTGATCTCAGCCATTGTAATTCAAATTCCACATTTCCACATTGTAATTCGAATTCCACATTGAAACCTAATGGGGAGAGCTCTGTGCAAGGAGATCGGGACCGATTGTGGAGATCTCTGTGAAAGAAGACTGATACCAGAACTCTACACAAGGAAACTGGTCATGTGGGGCATAAGGGTTTGTTGTTTTTTTTAGTGGTTATTGAGAGATAGGAGACCTACACACAAGGAGACCAAGACCAAACCTCTGTGAAAGGAAACCGGATGTGAATGGCACAAAGGTTAGTTTTTAGTGGTTATTGAGACCAAGAAAACCTCTGCGCAAGGAGGTCGATACCATACCTTTGCGCAAGGAATTTGGCCGTGAGGGGAACAAGGGTTTGGTTTTAGTGGTTATCTATATCATGGATACGTCTACGCAAGGAAACCCATGAGGGAAAGGGTTTCTCAAGACCGCGGGAAAGGGTTTTATAATGGTGAGTTTTCTTGAACTTGAATTCATCCTTAATTATGTTAAGAGCTCATGGTCTCAGATACACATATGCATCTCCAACATCAATTGACAAATGCCAAAGAAAACACAAAACTGAAGTAAAAAATAAATTCTTTTGCAAACCATTTGAAATGACATTTGTGTATCCATCTGGGTATCTATTTGAAATGACATTTCTGTATCCATTTGAAATGACGTTTGTGTATCTATTGTTGGTATTTTTCCTATGCCACAAGAATCAAATTGCACACTTTTCTTGGTCTCTTTCTCTTAGTTATTTCCCATTGTTCCTACTTTGGAATGGTCTTCCAACCTCATACTTGAAAGGATTGTTCTTGCTACCACCTTTCGTATGTGGTATTTAAAAATTATTATTGTTAGTATTATTAAAAATCATTCCAAGATGCATATGGGTTGGGCATATGTGACTTATTCACAATGAAATAATGCACACTAACATGTTGAATTAAATTATATTCAAGGAAGTACAATGTCAAAGTGAATCCCTAAACACTTTACAATTGGCATTGTTGATCTTAAAAAAGAGTTAATATTTTTAGATATAGATGTTGCACAATGTTCAAAAAGAGTTAATATTTGTAGATATAGATGTTGTTTTTTTGGACATTGAGATTAAAGTAGGCAATTTTGATGTGTGCATGACCCACAAACAAGAAGGTTTCATACATTAGTTTGGTTTTAGGTGACACTTTGACCATAAACTAGATATTATTTTATTATTGTTATTAAAAATCATTCCAATATGCACACATGTTGGGAATATATGTCTTATTCAAAATGAAAGAGTGCAAACTAACATGTTGAATGGTCACAAATGACACTCAGGGAAGAATAATTCCAAAGTGAAACTCAAAATACCTTACAATGACATTATTAATGTTCAAAAATAAGCTAATAGTTGCAAATATGGATGTTGCACTTTTGGGCTTCGAGACTAGGGTAGGTAGTTTTAATGTGTGTATGAGGTAGTTAGAAGAACCCATGCCTTAAAAAATCACTATTCACAATGCAATTGAGGCCTTCATCAATTTAGTTTTAGAGTTTTGTAAAAAGGAAGTGAAATTGATGGAAGATAGTGCACCCCTCTCAAAACTTGTCAAGACCTTCTAGAGATACCATGTCAAATTACAACATCATATGGTAGAAACACATGATCCCCTAATTGGTGCTTCATTATTACCAAATTCAGTGATCCCCTAATCACATGCACACTACACATGATTCTTGAGGATGAAGTCATGGATTTAGTTTTAAGCAATGGCCACTATGTATCCTAGGGACATCACAATTAACCACATATGTTGAAAACCATGTTTAGATATTTATATTAGCAACAAAAATAAGAATAATTTATAAGTAAACTTAAAGTAATTAGGTGTTTGTCTCTATCATTGACAAGCTCGGTGATTCCATTCAATCTTATTTAGATTCAATTGGATTTATAGCATGCCAACTTTGATGTTATAGTTATCTAAGGCTTATCAATATTCAATTATGTCTCACTTTCCAAATGAGTCCTTATATCATGGAGATATTTCATATATCTAAGTCAATATAGCAACACGTTGGTTATCCCATCCTCATTCCACCTTGAAAAAATCACATACATTTGATGGTATACGATGTGAATCAATAGGAACTGTATCTGATTTTCTATTGAGTTAGGTTATTTTAGTCATTGTTGTTTTTATGACTACCCATGTTGGCTTTAACTTACCCCTTGGTCATGACTATGTGCATGGCCTAGAAGTCATGGTCTCTTCACTCTTTCATGTGATATTTTTTCTACATAAGTGTTTCATTTGTCACCATTGACAAACTCTCGTACTCAATTATTCAACCATATTTGAACTAAATGTATCACCTTTAATGGCTAATTCATAGTCTATTCCCATAGTCTTGTTGGATAAACCTCCATCACCAATGATTGGTGTGATCACTTCCCCCATTTTTCACAAAGTCATCCTTCATTAAGTATGACTCTTTGGATCCTTTGAACAACTTAGACATGGATATTGATATTATACATCTATACTTGAGTGTCACAAATCCATTTTCTTCCCCCAAGTGTGATTGTGTCACCACCTCTTTGACAATGACGTTCCATGATGATGAAGAATTGTTAGAGGCTATGAATTATGTAAATGGTCCTTGGGAGGACCTATACCTTGGATATCTTATCGATTTTCATCTTGGTCCTAACCACTCTCCAACATTATCTTATACTACATCTTCTTTGCCAATATATTTGATTTCTTGCTATCAACACACCTCTTGTACTTGACAAGGATACATTAGACTATTCATCCAAATAAGAGACTGTTGTTAATTCCATACTTGGGCTAACTAATCCACTAGAAATTTCTTACACTCTGTCTCTTTTGGTCATACCTTCAATTCATCTCAAGCAACACTGCATATTACACTTACAAGGACACCTTGGACCATGATTCCAAATCAAAGACCATTGTTTTTGCTAGTACATAGAATGTTGTTGAATAGTTTGAGAGAGTAAAGTGTTGTATAGATGTCCCTATGCATCGGGAAAAAACAAAGGGGAAGGGTTTTATAGTTGTAATTATTTCCATATAACCTATAGGCATTGAATACAATTTGTATTTAATTCCCTTGAAGGGTTCCCCAATTAAAATCACATGTGTAATTTGTAAAAAAAATTGTATGTGGTCACTTAGTTGTTTGATAAATCATTTTATTTGATGTTGATTAAATCACAAACATAATAATAAACAAGATATTAAAACATGTATGAGACCTCCTTGTTTTTGGGACAAGGGACCCCCTTTGCAAAATGATTTGATTGGTTAGTCTAGGAAGGTGTACATACATATGATCTCCAAAAAGGAAACACATGTTCTACTTAGTTTACAAAGGTGTACATACCTATGACCTCTAAGGAGAAAACACATGTTATTAATCATGAGGCTCACTCAAATTGTTGTACACCTCTAAGCATATGTAAAGACCTCTCTGACTCTCGATGTACACTCAAGGAAGAACAATCCCAAAGTGAAGCTCAAGACACCTTGCAAATGAAATTATTGATGTTAAAAAAGGAGGCAATAGTTGTAGATATGGATGTTGCACTTTTGGGCATCAAGTCTAGGGTAGATAGTTTCAAGGTGTGCATGATGTAGCTAGAATATATTTCTCCTTAAACAACCTTTATTCATGATTTAGTTAGTTCTTTATCCATTTAGTTTTTGAGTTCTAGGAAAAAGTATTGAAAGTAATCGAACATCATGCATTGTTCCTGCAGTTGAGTTTAGTGTAGCCTTCAAGAAGATATGAATGACCATCACTTTTTTTTCAAGGAAACAAATATGTATTTTTAATAGTTTGATCAAAATACATTGTCACATTCCCATGGAATTAATAAGTTTTTTTGATCCCTTTACATGAATTTCTTATGTCCAATCCATCATCACTAAAAAAATGTAAGTCGTTCATGTTTAATTACATCAGTAACCTCTTTAAAAAGAAACAAAATGACATTAAAAAAGTATAATAGTATTTCATATAGAGATCAATGAAACTCTATCATTATACAAAAATTAATATAGAAATTTTAATGGATATGGTTAGGTCCATGGTTCATGATTATATTTTGTATTGTTTCCTTTCTAGATTACTAAAACAATCAAGGTTCCTCATTCCAACCCAACTCCATATTTTGAGAGCCCATCTATAGCAGTATTCTTGTCCCTGTAAATATGGGATAGAGATGTCTATAAGAAAAATGTCAATAGATTGAGAACTTCATTATACAAGGGTCGTAATGTAAAATTCATGACCACAATTTCTTTGTGCATTCATTGGATAACCAAATATGAATCTCCAAAAATTTGTAATTGGGTTAGACAATATTCTTGTGCAAGTTTCAGGACCAACTTTAAAGCCATCAATTCATAGAAGTTGTAGTTTCTTGACCAATTACAACTTAAGAAAAAAAAATGTGATTTGAACATAAGTCTAGTATGCCTCTTGAGCCTCCCTTAGAGGGGTTCCCTTGTGAGTCACAATGAAAACGATCCCATGGAATATTCTTGTTTATAGCCACTTCACCTTGCATATAGGAGATATATTTTTCCTACACCCATGGATAGGAATTTGAATTATTTAAGGGAATTGTCTCCTTGCCTTCAAACTAGACAACACATTTGTAGGGAAGTGTCTCCTTTCCTTTAAACAACTTTATATTTCCGATAATCCATACACCCCAAACTCTGTTAAGTGGAAGTACTCTGATCCTAGAAGTCTCCTTTATGCTACACCTAGTTTTGAAGGCCTCCTTCCCAAATATTCCTCTATCACCAAAAATCTTAGTGATTTCATTCAATCTTATTCAGATTTCATAAACCTTCTAGCACACTGAATCCGATGTTGTTTCTATCTAATATTTAGCAATGTTCAATTATGTCTTGTTTTATAAACGAGTCCTTATATCATGGAGATAGTTCTTATATATATAAGTCAATTGTATTTACATCTTGTTCCTCCCATCCTCATTCCACTAATGACCAATTCTCAAGATTTTGATGGTATACCATGTAAATCAATAGGAACTGTATCTAATATTCCCACTGAGTCAGGTGGTGATATTATTTTAGTCAATTTTGCAATGGTGACTATTGTTAAGTACCTATACCAGATCTGCAAATATACTTCAATAATACCAAGAATAAACCATAAACCATTCACCATAACATGAACACAAGAAATAGAGAAAACCCTTGAGGTAGGGTAACACCATATATTAATCCTTATGGAAG
>ML801344.1:50989-90139 GCA_009831015.1 Picea engelmannii
CATATATTAAATGACTTCCACTAATAACACATAACTACATTCCCATTGGGTACCTCCCTAGGTACCCCATATTACCTCCCTAGGTATACCCATGTTGACTTTAACTTACCCCTTGGGCATGACTACATGCATGCCATGGAAGTCATGGTATCTTTTCTTTTTCATGTGATGTTTTTTCTATATACAGGTTGCAATCTAACCATTGATCAACTCTCATACTCTAGTATTCAACCATATTTGACCTAGGGAAATGTCTTGCCTTCAATGGATATTTCATTATCCATTCTCACTATCTAGTTGGATAAACCTCCATGGAAATAAATAGATGATCACTTCCACAAATTTCACAATATCCACTTTCATTATGTGGTGTTATTTATTAGTAAATTCAAATATCCAGAGAAAAAGAAATATAGTTTATCCAAACTTACTGTAGAAGAGACATATTGCAACCACAATATCCAAATAAAGAATCAGAATAGGACAAAAAGTTATACCTTTATTAATGGAAGTAATGTTCACTGGCCTCTTCAAGGGGGAAACCTCTAATTGAACAGATATCCGATTACAAATAACTTCACAAGACATTTCATTACATTTATTCTACTCCTTTATATAGTACTATCTACCTCCTTGGAAATTTCTAGTAGGAGGAACCTTCTAGTTAGGTGGTGGTTGTCTTTGAGGGGAAGTTTGCTTATAATGCTCAAATTATAAGTAAATGGAAATAAGGGTGCTTGAGTGTTTTGATCCCATAGAAACAAATTCCATTTTGTGCAAGTTGTGCAAACTCATTCGAATCCACATCAAAATGAACCTAAAATGTGAAAAAAAAAATCTCCCCCTCTACCAAGAGTCATGAGGCATGTTTCCCTATCCTTTTATGGGGCCATGTGAGCCATGGCTCTAGAACCTCATTTATCACTAGTAAAATAAAAACATACATTACAATCCACTCTTAATATAAGTATAACATAAGCAATTGAAATTGAAATGAGTTGGGCTAGTATTAAGCCATCACTTCATTTCAATATATATATATCCTCGTTTAACTATGTTTGGAAGGTGTGTAATTTGAGGCTAATAGGTGTACAATAGAGGATAATTTGGTCAAGTTGGAAATAAATGGAGGGGAGAAACATCATTGGATGGAAGATTGGTTATTCCTAGGGGGACTCATGTTATCAAATCAACATAATATAGGTGCATAAAATCTTAGAATATAAGTAGAATTTGTCACCATTTTGTCACAAGCATTAGATTTATAAAAAGATTGCTTTAATATCCATAAAATTATTTTATACATGACAAAATCAAAACCATATGGATTGTTTCTGAGATATTAAACATGTAATGTGTATTAACTTTGAGACAGAAGGTCACATAACAATATTTTAACTCTCTTATGTAGACTCAAGTGTACCTCCTATATTTACAAGTAAACCAGCTCAAATGTAGGAGGTTGGTTTGTTTCAATCCAAATCATTTAGAGAATGACGACTTAGCATGAAGCCAAAGGGATATAGAGAGTAAACAACCATGATAGTCTAAACCATAAACCATAAATTGAATAGTCATGTGTGAGAGATCTCCTACATCCCAAATGAATACCAAACCATGCATTTAGTGATGAATCTTGTACAAGAAGGAAACTTTTAGTTTTGACTTGGGAACTTACCTCATTAGACCACAACTTTTGAAAAGAACATACAATAATTATGTGTGTCCTTTTAAATTTACACTTATAGTGCAATTTCCAGAGAACATAAAATTTTGAAATCCTTATTTGACATTCCTCTTATGCAACAAGGATTTGTATCATTGTTTCTTTATTACATTGTTCTTTTCAGTGTTTGACACGAACACATTTATTCACACCATGTGGCTTCACACTCAGTACCTTGGTACCAATCATAATCATTAGTGGGTGAGCTCACATTTGGCAGATATTTCCAATATTGATTTATCACCTAATGGTTTCTCCCATGCTCGACCACATATCATTACCACGTTGTGGAGAATTTGTACGTCATGATGACCATATCTAGATATAGTTGAATACCAATAAACATGTAATATGACTATTTTTCATTATTTTTAAGCCATCAACATAGGATTATCAATGGTTAGCTATCAACATGTTCAAAGAACTTTTCTAGTGGGATTTTTTTATTATAATAGTTTTGGTCCCTCATCAAGGCAACACCCATTCATCACATATTTCAACCATAAGTAACGTTTATTTCATAGAGGTATTACGGTGGTATCTATAATCATACAATTTTACCATGTTAGAAATGATAACATTTGATTCAGTGTTGTATAGGCGTACTAAGTGAACTATGAAATTTGCATGGTGTTTTTAAAATTTGGGCCATTTTGCTTCCATTTATCTGGATAATTAGCTCATAATGTTTGTCATTAGCAGTGCACACATAGTAATCAATAAATAAATTATTTCTTTGCTTGAAACCTCTTACTCCTCCCCATAGCTAGTTTTCATCGAAGTTGAAATTCTTGCATTTCATTTTTCTCTTGCATGCTTTAAAGAGTCGAGTCGAAATGTTGCCAGTTTCACGACCACTCCTTTGCGTAAAAACAACCTAAAATCAAGCGCTAATTAAAATTTATCTAGCAACTTTAATTTATAGGGCTCTTTAAACACATCTTAGCTTAGGTGTAGAGATTTGGAATAGGATTTTCAGAATAAATTTCCAAAGATGCTAAACAAACATAGAGCTTTGAGTTAGGGAGTGAAATCCAGTTGTTATATCACTAACTTTGGGAAGTCCTTCTAACACAAGGGTCAAGCACAAGGTCACATTGGGGCCAGCAAAGTAATCAACCCTGCTTTGTTGGTCTTGGTGTAGTGGTTGCACGTATTACAGGGATCACTTGGAAGAAGCCCCTTTCTGTGAGGAATCTCTCAAAGTGGCGTCAGTCTTAGTTACCCTGCCCTTGTGTGTAAAACAGACTTTCGATTGTCCCCCTCTGCTTTGGTATAGTAGGTGGTACCATAGATTCCATAATATTTTAGACTTCCTACCCAAGGTGACAACACAGGGAAGGTGGTGTTGTACCTGAGATCGACATTGGCTAGACTCACTCGAACTCCTTGGAGGTTTTCCCACTACTCGGTGAGGTAGCTTGCACTAGGGCATAAGTTCATTAAGTAGGTT
This sequence comes from Picea engelmannii, assembly GCA_009831015.1. NCBI lineage: Eukaryota > Viridiplantae > Streptophyta > Pinopsida > Pinales > Pinaceae > Picea > Picea engelmannii. Next base: position 54,169 of record ML801344.1, read on the forward strand.
GTCAATGTAACTTTCCCACCCGTCGAAACTCATCCCCTTCGCACATTGATCCTGCGATTTTGGATTCCATCACCAACTAATACTTCTTTGTGAGAAGGTTTGTTTGCATGCTTGACTCCTAGATTAATTAGCGTATGTTGTTTTTTCTCCTTAGTAGGAATTAGGATTGATTCTGTGTCTAATGGCATCAGTTATGGGGTCTTCCAACCAACATCGTGTCCCATTGCTGCCACTTGTTGGCATGTGTCATTTGACTCCAAACATGCCCCTATAATTCCTAGATAGTATACCGATAGTAATAGAGCATAATATAGGTGTGAAAGAGTAACATTATGGCCGTAATCATTATGATCTTACTATGATACTAACATGATATTTTAATGAAGTAGAACCATTGTACTAAGTAGTGTTACAACTTGATAGAACAGAGCTAGTAATTTAACCATTGATAGAATACAAGTAGTGTTATAGCTTGATAGAATCTAAGTCCTGGTGTTTCTCATTGGGTAATACCATTGATTACAATAGGTTTAATCATAGGTTTCCATACTATTAAAACCATTGATTACGATAGGGATAATTAGGGTAATGCCATATGTTCAAAGAAAGGTAATCCTATGGGTTAATTTCGGTAATCCATGCAGAAACAAGTGGAAGACTATATTGTTAATTTATTGAGCTTGATTTAAACTGTAGATTATTTCTTTAATTTCTTCAATACTTCAATTTCATCTTAATACATTTCAATAATGTAGAATAAAAAATTGACTAACTATAACCACATGGATCCACAAGAATGCACATTAACAACACGTATACCCTGGGGAAACCCTATACAAGGAGAAAAACCCCACCAAAAAATATTCCTTTATTGCAAATAGAATGTAATATCATGTACAAGAACCACCATGATTTTTTCTCTTGAATGAGCTTGCCAAGTAAGACTTAGACCTGATTGTATGACCTACAAACACTGAAAAAAATTGTTGTCCTTTTATGTTGTTATAAACTAGAATTGCTAGCAAAATTCTTTTGTTGTCTTTAGACTCCTTCATTGCCTTTTCCCTTTCTCTCTTACGTTGCATAACAACTGTGGGAAGAATGAGGGTCAAATTTTGTATATAATAGGTGTAGGAAGGAGTGAGGATTTAACTCGAATTAGGGAGAGAATGCATGCCATTACAAATTGTCTTTTGGATTTGACTTCCCAACTCAACTGGACTTGTAAATAAACTTTACATTTCATGGAAACTCGTCCTTGAGACTTGATGTTGCATGGCATGCCAACTCAACATGCAACTCGACATGAAACTAGACATGCAACTCGACATGAAAATAGACATGCATGCAATGCAACTCAACATGCAACATGCAACATGAAAAATTCAACATGACTTGTCAACTTGGATTTGACCACTCGAAATAGACAAGCAATTCGACTTTTACAAATTGAGTTTGACAACTCAAACTAGACATGCAACTTGACCTTTTACAACTTGAGTTTGCCACTCAAGCTAGACATTCAACTCGACTTTTATACATGTAAATTTGAATTTCTTTTCATGGTGAATAATGTTACATGTTCCAATACATAGTATATCAATACATTTATATTATTTGCATAAGGAAGATTGTTTGTTTCTAGCTCATACAAATTTTACGTTCAACCTAACTTTTGCTACATGCCCTGACTTTTTCTCATGGCTCATAGGGATTGACTAGGCTCACAAAGGTTGTAAGTTCCCATTGACTTTTGCACTAGTTTGTCTATGCTCACAGAGGTTATACATTCCCCCTGACTTTTGCATTAGACTTACATCTCGATTTTTGTCTTAGAATTACAATGTTTCTTCCTTTACATTGGATAGACTCACAAGATCATATAGCATCTCGTTCATATTGAATCTTGGTTTGACTCACATAGGTTGTATGTTTTCCCTGGCTTTTGTCAATACCTCACAGGACTGGTTGATTCTCCAAATCTCCCTCGCTAGCCTCAAGGTGGCCCACATAGCCCCTCATTGGAGAATGACTGTCGATGCTGCCAAATTTAACACATATCAGGACATGTTCACATTGTATTCAAAGAAAACTTACAAACAAGGAGCTTGGGTTGTAACAACCATTGCCAATTCCCTTCATGGATTTTGTTAGTGGTTATCCTACCACCCAATGAAAACATCATCGAATATTTGAAGTACTATACAAATTCTCAAAGAAGCTAATATTCGTAACTTGCCACAACACTATTGGTGCCTCTAAAGTTGTCAAACTCTTATTTTAACCTGTATGGAGTAATTTTAGCTTACCTTTGGCCATCATTTATGATCGCAACTCTCAATTTCTCAATCACTTTTCAAAATCATTATGGAACCTTTTAGGTTGTCAATTACTCATTTCTACATTTTTTCAATCCCAGTCAAATGGTCAAATTGAAGTAGTTAGTTGAAACTTGGTTCATGCTTACTACATATATCATTAACAAAGCATGAGGTCTAGGCATGAGGTCTAGGAAGTTTGCAGCACATGGGGTCTAGACATTTTCTTAATCCCTCTACTATATGAAGAAAGAGAAGTGATGATATAGGACAACCCTCGCTTAGCACTCTTGTTGGTTGGAAAAAATGGGCACATGAATCTTTGGTAAGACAAACTAAAAGATACGGGAACATAAATCTATGTTCAGACTGATCTATCTTCTGCAATGCTAATTTTATTAAACTCATAAAAACGTTACAGGCATAAAAGTGTCACTTCCCTCACACTCGAACCCCTTTTTCCTCTTTTTCATTACAATATATAGAGCTACATATCATAAAAACTTAAAGGAGTCGAATTCATGAAGGTTTTCTATCTTTAGAACAAGTTACAACTAAACCAAAACAAACTACTACCAAACTGCTTCAAACTAGGAAATAGTTTTTGACTAACTAAATATAGACATATTATGACTTAAATACATCAATTAAATGACAAAAATTAGGTTCTTTGAATCTCCATGTTCATCTAACACATGTACTCCAGCTGGAAGCTGATTAGATGTTGATCTAGAGGACTGGTGTACTTTCGTAGCATGGAGAGACTGCTCGTTGAGAAACTGTAGTTTCAACACTTTTGTAGGCCCCCAGAATCTTACTAGAAAGTATGGATTCCTCCATAACCATTAATAGATCATTCCCCAACAAATTAAAAAATCCTTTAATAAATTCAATAGCCATTGATATGAGCATGTGTTCTTTTCTTTCTAGATTCCTTTTGATTCTTTTTAGATTTTCACAAAACAAGAGTAACTTTGTAAAAACACCAAATACTTAGCACAACGTTTTCATTCATTTCAAACTAGGTATTTGAACTCAATTTCTTTCAACCAATGTGAATTGAGCTTAAAAGGACATGTGGTTTTTGGAGTAATATCCCCCACTTGTAGGAAAATAGGGACATGGTCAAAGGGACCTTCTTATCCTATCCACGTACTAATTTTATATATATATTGACAACAAGTTGTTCAACCACAAGGAATTTATTGATTCTCTTGGGGATAACCTTTGCACCCAACATATTGTTTCTCTAGGTGGGTTTCAAAGTCAAGGGATCTATGTCACATAGACCCTCATCATCAATATTTTGTAGGAGGTATTTGGCCATGGGGTCCATCCTTCTATCTCCCCCCCGCATATACCTAGAATCAAGGTGATATTTAAATCACCTTCCATGATTAAATTATCCTTTCTCAAATCCATGTTCCCAAAAAAGGAATCCCAAAAACCTTCCCTACACTAAAAAGGTCCATAGACATTAATAAAATTGAAAATTGAATCTAAACACGGGGAGAACAACTCAAGACTAGTGGTATTCTATAAAAAGGAGACACTCCTAATCGAAGGGACTTATGCCATCCTACCAACAACCCCCTAGATTTCCCCTCTACATTAAGAGCTTCAAAACTCCATTCATGAAGAGTAAACACTAGCAATTATTTTACCCTAACAACCACCATAATTTTTTTATGAATCAAAATAATCTCTATTATATTTTATGCTACAATTTGGTTTACATAGTTTGTTTTATAGAAACTTCCTAAGCCTCTTATGTTAGAAGAGAGAAAAATCATTTTGTACCCTTGGAGTGGACTTTTCCTCCTCTAAGGGCCCCATGAATAGTCATTTGTTTGCATGATAAGACTTCCCTTGTCCTCTTGATGTTGGAAATTCTCTAGATGACATAATCAAACATTGAATTGATGCCTTCTCAATGATAAATGTAGTGGCAAATAGTTCCTCCTTGCTCTCTTCTTCCTCATCTTGTTCTCTTAACATCTTATAGAATTTTGTTTCACATATTTTTTTTTTGTGGGGGGGGATACTTCTTATAGAATCACTTCAGCTAAGCTATCACACTATGAGGGGCATATCTATGACATAAAAATACCCATTACTTGCACTTGGACTCTTCCACACCCACTTAGGGGATTTTGAACCCAATTTTTGACACTAAAAAATAGTATAAAACTAAGTTTGAAATAGAGGACCTTTGATAGAAAAAAAAAGATAACTTCTTTAATCGCTTAGCAGAGTTCCAATGTGGTTAAGTCAATTAGGAGAGGTGATGATTTCATTGTATCATTTTATATATCTCACTATATTCTTACAATCCTGGATAGCTATATATCTGATTCGATTGATTGAAAGTACAACCAAACAGGTACCTATCATATATTTCTTCCTCAAGTGAGGGAAACTTAGGACAAATAGAGGGAAATGTGACTGCATCTGGTAGATCATATGATATGCAACCAAGGACCATTAGAGGTGAAAAGGTCAGAAGAAAATTATGTAGATGCATGGATTTTTTTCTTGTCGAAGGAGGATCATGCTCTTATGATGATGAGAGCATAGACGACATAGAGGTGCCACTCGGGTATAATCATTTGGTGAAACAATGGGTACCTAAGGACCTTCCTCCATTAGAAATTGACTTCATTTTCAACAATAGGATGTATCACATTGCACCATCCTCCATGCATGGCCTGAGGCTATTTTCCATGGATGGAATAATTGTAAAATGCAATACAATAACTGAATTGATGGACTATGTCGGACCATGTTACAATTATAATGATTGGATGTGGGTGGTACAGTACATGCGAAGTATGTGAAGATATGAACTCACCACAAATTATATACAACTAATAAACAATGATAAAAATAAGGGAGCCACTATCTATATTGATGGAAGGCCTAAAGCGTCTGGTAATATCACAGGGTTTATCAATAGCACACGACTCAAGACAACAAACAAGCAACCAAAGTGCATATATTAAGGACACGAAGGGAATCGGGTAGTCGTGTGCCCGATAAAAAAGGATATCTCTAGGGGAAGAATTGTTAGCGGATTACCATTTGAATCGAATAGAAACATCGACTAATAGTGTGTGGGTACTTATGCAACACCTCTTTAAGAAACCTCTACTTATTGCATTATAATTTTTGTATCTTTAACAATGTTTGAAATATTTTATGGTCCCAATTTTATAATAATGTGGGAGGTTGATCGTGGAAAAGTGCCAGTTGCAGAATAAGTAAATGAATAACAATTTCAATTTACACTTAATGCAAATTTTATTATTTATTTATTTTATTTTATTTTTGTGGCAATCTGTTTTTGTTATCATTAACAATTTTTTAAATGTTTCGAGGTTCTAATTATATTATAATGTGGTAGGATGATCGTGGAAAAGGGGAAGCCACGGAACATGTAAATGATTAACAAATTCGACTTTGATTTTACACGAATTTTATTATTTGTTTATATAAGTTTATTTGTGTGATGATTAGTTATTTCATTTGTTTATATAATTGAAATAACATTGATTTTAATGAAATATGTAGTATGTAGGCCATGATGATTATGATTCCCCCGACGAGGAGGAGTTGTATTCATCCCCTAATCCAATGGTAATGACTAAAAAGAAGATCATTAAAGCGAACACGAAACTTGATGGCTTGTTAGACTATGCAAATCAAACTCCTGACATCATAGAAAGGACCAATCTGGTTATGACACAACTTAGGACATATTAGGTAATAACCATAATTTTAAGTGATTTTTTTTTATGTACTGATAAGTTCAATTATGATAGTTTGTTTTTTAACTTTTACATTATCTAATGAAAAAACATTTTCTTTCTTACATAGAGATATTTGGAGCATGTTCAGCCCGATGTTGGTACTAGTGGCACTACAGAGATGCCACAGAGTCCTAACACAGTCCATCATATAGATACTAGATTGTTTACTTCTCCATCTTCCACACCTTTAGATGGAAGCCATGACATGCACCGCCAGACATCCACACATCAACCAAGCTCTAGTAGAGGTGGTAACACAGATGAGGTTGATGATGTGGTTGATATGGGTGCATTTCCTGGAGCTAGACACGTGACCAACACTGGGACCCTTCCGTGCACATTTTTGGTCGATGATAACAGACTTCCATTAAAACAAATAAGACTCCCATGTAGTTTTTCATATTTTAACCATTTCATGTTGTCGATCTCAAACATAAATCATCGACATTATTATTTTTAAATTAATGATCATATATTTTTGCGTGTAGGAAACGACCATTTTTATAGGCACCTAGAGAGAAAGGCATTGTTGATTTTTTGGGCAACCGTATGCACGAGGTGGAATTACCAAAATTCTATCCTCAAAAAAGAACTTTTGGATTATCTTGAAGGCCTCTTTGGAGTAGAGACCTTCAATAAAAAAGCAGTCACCTCTGCAACGGGAGAATATTTAAAATATATGAGGGATGTGTATAGATGAAACCTGGAATTCAACCCTAGGTATGAGCGCCCTCCATCGATTCCAGAGAGGGAGTGCAAGGTTCTCATTGATTATGAAAAAGAAAAGAAATTAAGAAAAACAGGAGAACAAATAACTGGTACCCCAAGGTAAATTACAATATATTGAATTCAATACCTTTAATTTTATTTAAATCTAAATAATAGTGTATTATATAACACACTTGAAACTTTTGATGATAGGTTTCCTGACACTTCGAGGGAAACTAGAGCAATGATTTCCAACTAGCACAGGCTAGGCCAGGGCAGTTGCTCGAGGTTACAATCACGCATCGTAAGTACCCAAACATATTAACAATATTATTTGTATCACCTTAGAAACTTTCAGGTAATTTCATCTAATAACATTAAAAATACATACTCTTATGCAATGCAAGGCATGAATTTGGAATTGAAACCATGGAGGAAGACCTCAGAATTGGTTACAAGTATGACTATAAATTTTTCATTGATCATAGGAAAAGCATGGGGCATACCTCAATATCCATTTTATGGGATAAGGTAAATAAAAATAAGCCCACAATAACCTTTCTTTACTTATAAAATACATAAATGTTTGATATCGTCTATAACTTTAATGTCTTACTTTGTTTTAATTAGGGGAGAAACACTATCAATGAAAACATTAGTACTCGACAACAGTTCGTTGATAATGCAGTGCAACTGGAAGATCATGGTGCTCCCAAGAAGCCCCATCCCAGTGGGGTGTAGTCTGACAATGTTCCTATGACTAAGGCCCAAGACGGTAAAATAGTTTTATATTAATCATATACTTAATAATTTCATACTTATAAATTTTGTACTTCTATTTTTTTTTACTTGTACATTTACGGTTTTATCCTTATAGATTTTCTTGTTTCAATGTCAGAGAATGTCATAGTTGAGCCTCCTCGATGTCAAGATCAAGAGTATGAGACAACCATTCCAGCCGTGCCCACTAGTGGATTAGGTAAATAATTACACTGCAGAGGTTTTTTTTAATATTAATGAACTACTTCAATGATATTTAAAAATTGGCCATATAAATTTAATATTTTTTGTTTTTGTAGGCGATGGCCCCTCAAAGAAACCTCCATGCCATGGGTACAAGACTAGGCATGCTCAACGTGAGAGGACTGAAGCAACATCAGTTGTTGAAGAGCCCCTAGAAAACGAAGACATGGAGGTTGATGAATTAGTTAAGAACTAGACTAGAAAACTAAATAAGACTAAGAGAAATTTATGATGTATAATAATTTTATAAGATAGATTGATGTATATTATATAGCTAGTATATTTGGAACATATTTTGGATGATAAATATCATTTATAAAAACTCTTTTTTATGACATATGCCTTTGAATGATAAACCTCATTTATAGCTTTACAATCACTTTTTATCAATTTTGAGTATTTTTAATGCATATTTTTTATTAGAATATAGATTGGGTATTGGGGAATTGAGAGTGATGTGAAGGGGGGGGGGAGGGACCATAGGATATTCCACCTTCACATGGTTGGCCCTGTTCAGTAGATAAAAAAATATTGGAGCCATTTATTCTTGGAGCAAACCTCTCTCGATCCATTGAAGCAACAACATAGTCAATGTTGACTTCATTGTTGCTCCTTCAGATCGAGGGAGGTTTGCTCCAAGATCATACGAATCCAATAAATTATTCTCAAAACCAAGAGGAGATTATTCAGGTTGTTGCATCTGAGATGCACATTCCTTCGATATATCAGAGACTGCATCATTCACCTAGCGTCTCCACTCCATGAAGGAAGAACCTGTTGGCGACTTCACTTATACGGGACAATCATAACAATGGAAGCTATCCTGGATCGAAGGTATTATTTCTGTGACTTCTCAAATATATCTGGTTTTCCACATCCAGTGCCGACTATAACTGAGTGGAGCAATTATCTTCTAAGATTCAGAGGAAGCAAGCATGATCATCCCATTGAGAACTTATTAAATTTTCATAAATGCATGCTTGAACATGGCTTTGTTCATGAGAATGTCCTAATCAAGTTGTTCATATTTTCTATAGAAGAACATGCTCGTGAATGGTGTCAATCCCTTCCTACTGCTAGCATTCATTCTTTGAAGGAGTTTCATACTACCTTTCGTCATCATTACAAAAAGATTTATCTGGTTGATCTTATGTTTGATAACTGTTGTAAAGAATATGAATTCCATATCCATCATTCAGTTAGTATTCCTTCTGATTGTGAGGATGTTGGTGATAGTCATATTGTAGACACATTTGTCCTTGATTCAAATGTCTCTAATAGTTTTGACTATGATATCGAGGATGCCTCAGATTTTGATAAAGAACAAGTTGTTGATATGCATCCAGTAAGAGCTAAGAAATTGATCTTGTCTTTTGGAGAAGATATCAAACAAGATTTGATTAGCATTGAAATTGTCCCATAGTCATGTTCATATTTGCAAATAGCTGAAGGTGACAACCATTATCAGAAAGAAGATATGCAGAGACCTTTTGATCTTCAACTGAAAAAGCAGGAAGAGGTATTTTCTTACAACTTCATTGATCCTTTTTCTGATTATCTGGAGTCTTTGAGCAGTACAAGAGGCAAATTGTTCTTGTTGAATGAAGGTTGGTTATGTTGTCCTTTTGGATTGCACTTCTGTAAAATTTGGGTTCCTGCATTCATCATTTCCAGATCAAAAGTTTCACCAATTAGTCATATATTTGTATGGCTTCATTGGAAGCATGATTTTACCTAATCTACAAGAATCATTTGATTAGTTAGGAATAGGAAGAATAAATCTCGGTCCTCGAGCATCTTATTTGCGTTAGTTTTCAGTTTCAAAATAAAGATCAGAGGTTCTCTCAGGCACACAGTTTTCCTGGAAAGAGATGAAGAGGGATAAGGCCATTGTTCTGTAGGTTCTTGGTAGCTCACAAGGAGCATGCCATCCCCTGTGGAGCTATATGTTAACACATAATATTGTATTATGATTTTCTATAATTTCCCAAAATACATTGCTATAGGAGGGTTCCTGTAATTTTGGACAACTTAACTTCAAGTCAGTTTTTTAGGGGTTTTGAGAAGGCGTTTACAGTTCTTGATGATTCCATTGTGTATTAAACATCATAAGATTTCCAACCATATCTCTCACATCCAAAAACTCTTCTAGGAAGGCCTCCAAAAACCCTCAAATACCACGTTGTGTTTCTGTTGAGAGCACGTTGTGCTTCTGCAATTTTTGAGAGACTAACTTAAAACTTTGATTATGAACAAATGGAATTTATTTTTGAAAACTGGAGGAGTTTTTTTTTCATCACATACCAAATAAAAAAACACTCTCTTAGTTTTTCAAAATTTTTTATGGTTAGAGAGATATTAGACACACAAGTGGCGCTACGAAATGTGCAGAAATGTTTTACAGCGGCACTACAAAATTTGGAGGTGCGCTATGAAATCTTCGGGCACTGTGAAAAATCAGTTAACAGGTGGCAACCAAATCAACAAGATGTGATTTAAAACTTATATTCGGAGGTGTAAACTCAACAGTCAAGGGCATCCAAAGAGGACAGGTGGCAGAACAGTTATCATTTGATCAAACAACATTCCGCTTTAACAACATGTTCAGATTTGTAATTATTTATGTTTAGCTAATTTCTAGGAAACAATAATTGAATGTTACATATGTCAAAGTCTTTGTAACAGTTTATATTTTTTGAAAGAGGACTTATCACTCGAATCTTGGGAGAGTTAGGAAATTACTCTTTATATATATGAATATGTAAAAACAAAAGAAAGGAGGTCAGTCTTTTGAGACTGTGTTTTCAGAAGAAAGAGACCCAAGAGGTCTAACAGAAGACTTTGAAATTTCAAGGAGGATTATGAGGGAATTGTAGGAGGCACTCTGCCTATGATCATTGTAACCCTGAGGGGCTTATGTTTTTATAAACATTTATGTTATTGAAGGTTCATGATATCTTTGTTATCAGATTGTATTCCATGTTTTCTTTTCTAATTTGTCTTCTTACTTGAATGAATTGTACACCTTGAGGATCATTGTTTCCTTTGATTAATGGATTCTTGAGAATTCGAGGATCTGATGTATCTTGCCTATTATTCACTATTTACATTCAAGTACCTTGGATTCATTTATGCAGAGAGGATCTCTGCCTTATGGATGTTCTTCTTTGTGTTATAATTTTCTATTTCTTTTCAATAAACCTTATCTGATATGCAGATTGATTGCATTTAATGAGCAGGGTGTTTGCTTGACTCCATATCCCAACGGTCCATCATTGATTTACAACAACTTATTGTCTTTTCCTTTCCTTGTTTTCATTTTCTTGATCCACAAAAACCCCATCAAGTATTTTTATTTCAAGATGTGTTGGGCTTGTTATTTAGCAGTCTAAGAACAACTTCTAGCACTAACAGATCTACTTCGAACATAGGACCTCAGGTAAGTTCATCATGTTTTCTTTCTCAAAAGTTAGTTACTTTGATCAGATTAGTTACAGATTCTTCGATTATCATTATTATTATTTGTTGCATATAAATAAAGTCATATTTCAATGTCTATACTTCTAAATATAAATATGAAGGGTGTTAAGATACAGAGTGATAAGAAGTTTGTTATATCTATCTTAACCTCTTTTTTAATTCAGTATATGATTTTGTTTTTGGCTTTTTATTTATTTATTTTGGTTATCTTTCACATTTTCCTTCTCTTTTGTTGTTTTAATGGCTATATATAAATCCATCTATGTTGTTAGTTTAATGGTAGATTGTGATTCTTATGGAGTAAATGGTGTTGTTTCTTTAATGGTTATTCATAATTCCATCTATCGCATTATATTTTTTATTGAGTTTTAGTAAATGGTGTTGTTGCATGATATATTCATTGTAAAAGAAAGGTAAGAACATCCAAGGGTCTTAATATAAAATCAATCTTTATAATGTATTCAAGACAATCATGAAGATACTTATAAAATTGGGGCAATAAGAACATCGAGACTAATAAAACTTTCTATTAAAATGCATGCCACAAACAAAATAATCGTGAGCCTAAGTACTATTTTGTGGAAGCATGTTGTTTTATGTAGAAGCAAGCAACAACATGATTTGGATGGATGTCACTCAAATGTAAAGAGCTAAGATCACTTCAACTTGAAGGAAAACAAGTGCAAGGAACCTCAAAGAGAGAATTCTAATCCAAAGTAAGTCTCTATGAAATTAAACCAAATCTACTTCAACCCACATGAGTGTAGGACCCTTTCGCATGCCTCCTAGATTTAAAAAAAAAACTTCATGAATGACTTCTAGACTAAACAAGTGATATCATAGGAGAAAATTACTTAGGGAAAGAGTTGCATAAAGATCTTGGAGATATCATAATAGCCAAGTATTTAGGGGAAGAGTGCATAAATCTCTTGGAGAGTATAATGATGTTAGAAAAAAGTCATTTTTACATGAGTGTAGTTCTACCCTATGTCATTTCGTTATTGTTTCTAATCACACTTGATGATGCAAGGAATTCCAAATGGGCCCCTTCCTTATCTTACTATGTGAGCCAATCCTAAGTGCTCTGCAAAACCATGTATGTCATACAACAAAAAACAACAAAATACAACAATATAGTAAATATATAGTGTATAAAAGTGGAAAAAAATAGTCATGAATAACATTGATAGAGAGGGAATAAAAAAACTAGTCCACTCATTCTCATTAATAAAGCATATTTACATATAAAATGACTTTGCACCTTAGCACCTTACTTGAAATTTTATCCTCTACAACTATCACAGATATCAATCCATGTAACTTAACCTTCAACCTTCTTCTTTGCACCAATCTTCCTCTTCTTTTTAAAATCTCTCTTCTTACTCATGTCCTCTCATCTTGTATGAGTCTCCTCATTAATGATGCCATCAAACCTAATATCCTTCAAGATTTGAACCTTTATAGATGTCTCCACCACTAACATATAACTAACACATCCATATGTAGGTTGTAAAGGATTCCTTCTTGATGGTTTTATAAATTACTATTGGTATTCCTCATGAATCCCTTCAACTACATTGCACACCTTCATGTGCCAAACCTTCTTCTATGCATCCTACCCTTGAACCTATTTATTGTGCACCATTCTTAGTTATCCATTTCCCAACCTTCATTTGTGTTGACTTCCCCCTACATATCTCTTTTGGATCCTGCTCATTCCTACCTTGCACACATACATCAAATCTCACACATCTTCACACATCCTCTCCTTTTGTGCCTAGATGCACAAATGCCTTTTCTCCTATCAACAATGTTCTTGCATCGAATTCCCCTTACCAATAAAAATTTGTGTGTCCTTGTTTAAATTGTGTGCATTGCTCTACATCTACCTCTAGCTTCCCCTCATGAAGGTTTTGATACTTATCTTCCAAAATCCAAGTGCTTTCCTCTATAATTTTTTCCTTCCATTTTATTAAATACAGTTTATATGGTGTACCATGTGTCTTGAAAACCTTCTCACCTATCACTTCCTTAATCTCTTTTTTCTTCTTCTTGGGAATATGGTTGCATTAATCATCTTTCATGTCTTCCCTAGTGCATAATCTTATGTTGCTTTTTAATATTAGATATCCTTCATATTGAATATCAACAATTGTCAAATTCTTTAGGAAATTCTGCCTTGTATGCATTAGATATTTTGTTAATATTAATATTATTTTATTTTAAATACTCAAATCCCATCACACTCATGATGAATTTTATTGTCAATGGTATTGATAGTTTGTCGATGGTATTGACACTTCGTCGCAAGGATTCGTTGGATTGTTCATCTCTCGGGCGACGAACTAAGGTCGTCTCTTATGTGACGACATCTTTAGGTTATCTCTCATGCGACAACCTATTTAGGTCATCTCTCGTGCGAAGATCTCTTTCAGTCATCTCACATGTGATGACCTAAAGAGGTTTTCTCTCATGCGATGATAAATTAAAGTCGTCTTTCGAGTGACGACATAAAAATTATGTCTCCCTCGCAACGATAGCGTTACAACATCCTTAGGTCGTCTCTCGGGCAAACATATCCTTAGGTCATCGCAATTTCCACGACCTATGATATGAAGTTTGGGGGGTCCAATATTCGTCGCCATATCCATGACAGAACGTCGCACGTCGTCGAAATTATCGTCACAAAATGACCCAAATTTACTAGTGATGGTCACCCTGGAGTAGAGAAGACCCATATCCATACTAGAGAAAAAAATGGTCGCAACTTGGTACTTATTGGAAAGAAACCAACACTGGTAAGGGGAGGTCACCAAGGGACTGTATACCAAAGAAGGGGATCCCTTGTGTAGATTAAATCCAGTTGGGAAGGTATCTGATCAACTCATGGAGGTCCTGAGCTCAATAGGAAGAGGGAAACTTCTGTTTTTCCAGTGGAGTGAAGGAGAGTAACCTTCTTGAACTATTTCTTGAATTGGTAGTCAGTTGAGTTAGTCCCCTAGTTATATCATGGCCTAGCACAAGGGTGGCATACTATGAAAAGAACACTGCATCATAGCCTACGATTGGGTGGAAAGGCATTTCCCCTCAATCGATTGGCTAGTTAGAATAATTACTAAACAGACAAGAGTCTTTGTTTTCTATTACCAGTGTATGCTTAATAACAATGATAAAAAAAATTGTGTTTATGTTGAAGAATTGGTTAAATGAAAGAATGTTGAATTCTTGAGTAAAATGGAGTAACTAGAATCTTTCTTCATTAGCAACTGTGTTAATTATGAATGAATGAGGAAGGTCAATATAGGTCAATGTTCATGTAAACTACCTATCCCTTGAGCGGAAATATTGCAAGATACCAAATCTTCATTTAGGTGTTTGGGTAGAGCATTCTGGTAGTCTAGGGAAAGTGAGTAAACCCTTGTAGGAGAGAAGGCGAGACGGATAAGTCCTAGAACATATTTTAACCCTGTGATTCCCCCTTACTTTTGAATGGAAATTTTGTAGGATGAAAGATCTTCATTTGGGCTTGCTAGAGTATAATACTCCTACTCGATTACATAATAGCTTATGAGCCCAATAGAATCAAGTTAAACTCTAGTAGAGAGAGAGAACTTGGGAAGACTATCATATTTTTTAATCCTCAAGAACACCTTTAATCTTGTTGATAACCCTTATTTGAACCCATAAGAACATCAATCGTTGATTCAGCAACGAGAGAATATCTTGATCGTTGGTCAGAGATGTGGTCCTTAGGAGATAACCTATCAGAAGTCTAGGCCATCAGAATAACTCAATGCGGGAGGTTACAATGGATTTCCAATGGGAAATATCCGAGTGATTGCGAGTCGTCGATCTATCGAAAGTTGATTCGACGAGATATGGATTGTAGATACCTGAGTGCATTGTTAATATGCCTATCAGAAAGTAGATGGTTGGGAAGGTATGGATGGGTCATGGGAAGGGTCTCCAATGGAGAAACTCGATGCCAAGAACCTGAGAACAAGAGGATCATGGATCCATCGGAGAATATACCAATGGGTTCATATTCATTGGATCTATAATGATCCATTCTTAGGAGGAAGACCTAGATGACGATTAAGTACCGTGTAGTTAGAGGATTCTGAGTGAATCCCTGGTTGTTAAATGAGATGCCCCGAGGACCATTGGATTTGTCAGAGTGGCCTCATTGGAGAGCATTGATCAAAAATACTTGTGATCACTTAAAGGGGGAGCATTCTGATGGCGGAGGATCCCAAGTGAATAGGAATATTCAATTTGAATGAAAGGTACCGTGATATAACCTCAGTCGTCGATTGGTCAAGGACCCCACTTATTAATGTGTTGAATGGGTGATGGAAGAAGCATTATTTATCGTGTAGTTGGAGGTGTTGATTTGATTGGGACCATCAATTTTTTAATCTGAGAACCATTGGATCTATTGGAACAAGCCCATTAGAGAGACATGATCGAAAAGGAAGAGTGGACTAGGTAACCCATTTTCTCGATGGGAATAGCACCTGATTCACTACCGACCATTGATTTGGTTGCACAAAGTGAATCCCAATCGTCCAATTGGGAATGTTTGGCAGCAAATCTTTGTAGTAAACTTCTAAAGTAGTTTCATCGGGAGTTGGGAGTTGAGTGAGAAGATCCGACGCAATTGGATGGCATGATAAGAGAATTTCTCATGCACGCCATGATGAATATGAGAACAAAGGGTTCATACCCGAGTTCTTAGGTTACAAGAAAGAGGAAATATGACATCCCACCAACCTAAGTAAGTTTAGGGGGTCAGATGTGCTATAATGGAAGGATGTGTTGTACCACCATTCTGCTAAGGGAAACCACTTGACCCATTGTGTTTTTTTATCAGATGCAAAACAATGAAAACATCCTTCCAGGAATTTATTCACAATCTTAGTTTTCCCACAAGCCTGAAATCAGACTACGAGAATCGTACCCAGACCATTTGCCACTTACTCAAGATTTCCCACAAGCCTAAAATTTTAACCGCATGTACCTTGATATGTCTTTTAAATAACCTCCAAGTTTTGTTATCAATGTTATGATCCAATGCCTTAAAAAATGATAAAAAGTCAATGATTATAGTCCACTTCAAAGGGAAAACCTCCTTTTACAATATATCCAATTCATAATACAATATCAGATGAGATAAGATGCTTCTAAGACTAGATCTCCTTGGTATATATATTGAAGACAAAGGGTACAATTATAATGAAAGGGTACCATGAAGGGTTCTAGCATAATACAATTATAATACTATAAATGTAATAATTCAATATATAGGGCTTAATAAAGAGTTTTACACATAAAATAGGGTTTTGTATAAATCTCAACAAACACAACATCACTTACATATATTGCATCCACCACACCACCAAGACCTATAAAGGAACAATAGTTACATAAATAATATTTGACACTAATAAAAATAAAAAAGAAATATAAAAAAAAACACCCTCTATCAACAAATCCACAAAAAAAAGAGTGAGTACAATGAATAACCCACCTAAACAATCAATAAAAAAAAGCTTGGCGACCAAGGAGGCAATGAAAATGATGGTGAGGATCTTCAAAGTCCTAAAAAGGATTTCAAGCATAGAGATGATAAAAGGTAAAGACAACAAAGAGGACAAGAAAAGAACAAGAAAGAGGAGAATGGACACAAAGAGCATAATGGACATTAGCACTAACAACAATAGAATATTGAGAAGCATGAAGAGAAAGGGATGGTGAACCAAGGCACTTTGGAAGATCTTAAACCACATGAAATAACAATAACAACAAACTCAACGATGTCTTTAATAGTTTTTTGGACAACGATGTCTATTTGTAGTATGCCTTTTTTCTTAACACGTCAACGATGTCTTTAATAGCTTTTTGGACAAGGTTCTCCAATGGGGTTCAACTTCGAAGATAAGATTTTACAAGTAATTATATTTTATACTACAACATCATGTGTGAACACTTAAATAAATCAACATTTATGAGTCATTACTCTCTTTATCAATAGTTATGAGTCACTAAATTCGAGTCACTTAATAAATCAACATTTATGAGTCATTACTCTCTTTATCAATAGTTATAAGTTTCATAGTATGCATAAATTATATGTTTCTTTCATTAAATTCGATGCAGTTGCCATGAACTTCTTGCACCACATTTTATTATCCCCACATGCTAGTAAACATGCAATATTATGGACTACTATAAACATACAATTTAACAATAATTCATGGTACATCCAAATACATATCTTAATTCTTTAATCTTCACATCAAGTCTATGATGTTTGATTCTACCTATTCATTTCATGTTTGAACTAATATCCTAGAATCCTTTTAAAGAAAATAAATGAGTTCAAGTTCAAGTTTTGATGCATAGAAAAAGCATGGATGTGCTTCATTGTATTCATTTCATGTTTGAACTAATAACATAGATTTTTTTTTAAGAAAATAAATGAGTTCACGTTCAAGTTTTGATGCATATAAAAAGCATGGATGTGTTTCATTGTATTAACATATCCATGATAAATATTGTTAGATTACATTCTTATTTCTAAATCAATCTGTTTACCCACTCAATTGCAGTAATTTAATTGTTTACTTTACCATAGTTTTGTTTTCAGTTTCAAGCCCCTTTTGTAACAATTCAATTTGATTATTTAATTTTTATAGTTGTTAATTTAAATTTAATTAATTATTAAAATAAATTCAATAAGTTTTTTTATTATTTTATTATTAAAAGGTAGGTGAAGTAATTAATGAATGGGTAAGGTTGTTGGGGAATTAAGGAGGGGGATAAGGTAGCTGGGGAATTAAATGAGAGGGGAGGATAAGGAAGAGGGTAAGGGACTTGGAAATGGGTCTCATTTTGTTTTGGAAAATTCTGCAAGAGGTGGAAGAGGAGGAGGAAAATTGGGAGAACAGATTGTTTTGGAAACTCTCACAGGGCATTGTTGTTGCTGAGAACTTTGGGCTCAGGGGCCAGGAAACTGCAAGGATTCCTAAAGCTAGGGATATGGAGAGGTTGTTCCTAGTTGGATGGGAGGTTAATATTTAGTTGGGAAGTTTGGGCAAGCTCAAGAACCAGGGACTAAATCAACCAACCTGTTGTCGAGGTATGTATTTTATTATGTTTTTTTTGTGATTATGTTGTTGATGTGATTGTGTTGTTTATCAGTTTGCTCTTGGTATAAGGAAAAACCATGAAATAAAACCATAAATTAAATTGCAGATTATTTCAATAGGAGACAACAAAATAGATATTTATTTATTATTGAGGCCCTGAAATAAGAAGGCCTTACATATAGTATCAGAGATCGGTTTCAAAACTGAAACCTGGGCTTGACCACCCACATAACTGCACAATCTGTTCTCCAAACCCCTAATCTACAGCCTAGAAACCCTTTATTTACAGCCCATAAAACCTATGAAGACTACCTAGAAGAACCATGTTCCAACCACATGTACTAATGGTTTTTGGTAAATTTGTAAGGAGACCGTATAATTAATGAATAATGGACTCAACCTTGATGTAACTCTGAACTAACTTAGCTGGAAAGATCAGAAGATAATTTAGTCTTACCTTTAAAAAAAAGAAAAAGAGAATTTTTTTTTATCTCTTTCAGCCCAATGGTGACAGGATTGTTCAATCTTATTTTTGCAAGATCATTAACTTGCTCATTCAGCGTTGCTGACAATAACAAGTTTTGTCGCTGGTACTTATCATCAAAAGATCGGTTTATTTTTGTATTCTCATTGTCAAATCCAAGTTTCCCATATTCCAATAGGGTCAATATCTCCTTTATGTCTCTACTGAATCCTAGGTCCAAAAGTCTGTCAACTTCATCAAAAACCAACCAGCAAAGGTGATTATGAATGAAGGAGGACATATGCTTTAAGTGATCCAAAAGTCGGCCATGAGTAGAAACTAGAATGGTTATTCCTTTACGCACCCTTGCTTTCTCCTTTGACCGATTCTCACCACCTGTTATATAGCCTGGAACAAGCCGATGGAAGCGGTGCAATAGTTTTTTTTGCAATACTTCATAAACCTGCATACAAAATTCCTGTGTGGGACAAGCAGTAACACAAACGTCCCATCCTAATTAATACGAGGAGCATATGCTTGCAGGTGGTGAACAATAGGTGCAAGGCATAGGTGTAAACCAACACAACACACAATACCAGAGCCCAACAACCAAGAGCCAACCTACGACCAAGGGAAGAGCCCACGAGGGGCATTTCATTTGCATTGCACGTCGAAGTGTGAGGCGATAGGAATCGAACCCTGACCTCCCACAACACCCAACGCTCGAGTCTACCGACCAAGCACCAAGGAGAAGCCATGAGGAAACCATGGGAACTCTATAATCCTTGCAGGTCACAAACAACAAGATAAGATCGAGCGCCCAAGACCTTAGCACCAAATCTCAACACTCAATACCAGTGCCAAGCTTGGCCACCGAGGAGAGGAGTATAAGTGCTCAACACACCCTAAAATAAGTGCAGAAAGTATGCTCCTTGTGGGCTCCCTCCTTTGTGTTTGGTGTGGGTGTTGTCTATACTTTGACCCCTCCCTCTCCCAAACTTCTCATGTGCTAAGAAGAAATGGATGGGCAAGGAAGAAGAGGACAAGCTTACGATCGTCTCCTGCAAGAAACTGGAGATCGGAAGGGATTATGCCTTCTGAGGGCAAGGCTCCTCTCCCACTGTGCGTAGTCCTCTCAAGTGCACCAACAACGTTCCTACGGCGCAAAAACCTCCTCCTTCTGCTATCATGGAGGTGGAATAGGAAAATAATTTGATAATAGCCTCATGTGAGGTTACACGCTACCTAGAAACCCTAAATCCCTATGTTTTTTTTTTAATTTATTTAAATATTATTTTGGATAATGACACGTGTAGAGCATCCTTTGGCACCTATATTGCTAAGTGTGCCCTAACATATAGTGTGACTTGACACTTGGGTGATTTCTCTCTTGGTTATATGCTTGAAATCTAGGGCTCAAGGGTGTTTAGATAAAAACCCTAAAACCCTCCATATTTAGATATATATAAGCATTTAAATTGATTTTTTTATTATTATTTAAATAAATTTCAAAATTTTGAATTAAATTTAATGTATTTTTTTATTGGTGATTTATTATTATTATTATTAAAATAAATTTCAAAAAACAAATGTGTAATAAACGTGCTTCCAACATAGTTAAATTATTTAAAAAAAAACATATTATTTTTTTTTATATAATTATTAATTTACAAATTTGTTTTAATTTTATTTTTCTATATAGAAAATTATAAAGTTTTAGATTATTTATTTAGTATTTAATGGACTTAAAATTCTTTTGAATTCATTAACTTATAAAAAGAAAAAGAATGGAAAAGTATAAAGCTCTAGATTATTTATTTATTATTTAATGGAGTTAAAATTATTTTGAATTTATTAACTTATAAAAAGAAAAATGTTTTTTTGGCAAAAAAAAAAAAAAAATGGCTATTTATTAATGTTAGTAAAGGGGATTTGATGCACATTAGCGAGTGTGTTATAGGGTTGACATAGCTAGCAAGGAAATATGATTATCAACTTACCCGAACAAGTTACCAAGACTAGAGGCTTTCGACCCTAACCTTTAGCCACTTATCCTAAAGAGAGTAATGTATGTTTACAGACAAGTAAAAAAAAAACTTACGTCTAACCCTATGTCTGCAAGTATAAGTTTGAGCGAATGTGGAATGCCTTAAAATCTTCCTTGATAAGTATGGTTTGATGCAGATTCAGTTATTCAAAATGGTTAGGACTCGGGGAAATCAAGGTCGAGGGGCATCATTGCAAGGACCACCAACGTCAGCGTTGCCACCACCATTGCCTGAATTAGCTCTGATTTTGCGCTCTTTAGAGGCTATTAATGAGACATTAAAGGGACACTAGTCAACAGATGTCAAAGTGGAACCCCCACCATCTAGAGTGGGTAACCCTGAAGCGTTGAGGGACTTAGAGGGAGGGCCTCCACCAAGGGACATCACTAGAGAACTAGAGAAGATCAAACTCTGAGAATTTGTTGGGGGTCGTGCAAGTGAACGTGTAGAGGCATGGTTGGAAGGAATGATGCAATGTTTTTCCTTAAGAGACTATGCTTCCACATCAAAGGAAAAGATAACAGTCTTTCAATTGAGGGACATTTCCTTAAACTGGTGGGGTAATCTGGAGAGGCAGTTGCACCTTACCCCAAACACTGTCTCATGGGAGCTTTTTGAGGAAAGGTTTTGGAGGAAATATTTGTTTTCTTACTACGAGGAACAACAAGTAGGGGCATTCCATGCTCTAGTTCATGGAAACATGACTGTGGAAGAGTACAAGATTAGGTTTATGGAGTTAGTAAAATATGTCTCGTACATGGATATTGATCAACGACAAGTAGAATGTTTTGTGTACGGGTTAAACCCTAAGATAAGGGCCATTGTACGGATGTGGAAACCATTGTCAGTAGCCGAAGAAGTTGAAAATGCTCATTACATGAAGGAGCATATGATCCTAAACAGAGGTATGAGGTCAACCATTCCACAACATCTTGGATTCGTGGGGAAGGCCCCTAGGATCTTCTCTAGGGAAGGAAGCTCTAGGACACCTCCTTATGGAAATATAGTCGCACCTAGAGTAGTTACAACAGGTATTTCAATGGCAGTGAGTGCATCATCCCACTCATCGCCAACAATGCAGACATGTCCACGACCTTCTCAAGGAGAAACAAGTAGGGGTAGGGATTCCAGGGGAAGGAACTCATTTCAAAGACCATCACTAGGAAGTGTGTAGGTTCCATCTTGTGTTTCTTGTTGGGGGTGTGGGGGACCCCATTACCAATGCGATTTCCTAGAGTCATAAGCAAGATTTTTGCATAGAGAAGAAAAGGCCCTAATGGGAAGAGCGAGTAGTAGCCACCAGATTTATGCAGCAGTCAATAACTTCCAGGAAGAGCATCAATCCACTGTGGTGGAGTCATTAGGTATGCTAAATCATGTCAATGTTAATATTTTATTTGATTCTGGTGCTACATATAGTTTCATTTCACCTTGTGCATTATAAAAGTATGGGTTGGCAGCCTACGAGAACGATGACTTTAAACAAGTTGAGATGGCTTCGGGGGAAAAACAAGCGCTAGGACCTAGTGTCGATAATTGTCTAATAGACCTGGGAGTGTGTACTACTAGTTTGAAGGTGTACATAACTACTATAGGGACGTATGACCTAATCATTGGGATAGACTAGTTAGAATCCCATCGATCTATGGTAGATTGTTTCACAAAAAGGGTGCTTTGTGTTGACAATGAAGGAAGGCCAGTGGAAATCCACGGTGTATGGAGGAAGGTGTCTCTACGCTTTATCTAGATCATGAAGGTTAAACGTTGCATGAGGAAAGGTTTTCAATTATATGCAGTGGAAGTAGTCAACGAAAGGAAAGGACCCTCCTTGGATCAGTATCCAGTATTGTCGGAGTTTAAGGATGTTTTTCTGAAAGAGTTGTCGGGGTTACCTCCTGAGAGGGAGTTATTTTACCATTGAGCTAAAATCTAGTGCGAAGCCAATTTCCAAGACTTTGTATTGGATGACAACGCCAGAAATTTGTGAGTTTCAAATGCAATTGAAGGAACTACTTGACTTGGGACTAATAAGGCCTAGTGTCTCACCTTGGGGTGCACTAGTAATTTTTGTCGAGAAGAAGGATGGTTCCTTACAACTGTGTATAGATTAAAGGAACTTGAACCGTGATACAATGAAAAATCAGTACCCAATGCGTCAGATAGATGACCTCTTTGATCATATTAAAGGAGCAACAATTTTCTCAAAAATTGATCTGCGATCAAGGTATCACCAGTTAATGATTAAGGAAGGTGATATTCCCAAAACTTCCTTTCAAACTCGGTTTGGGCATTAGTTGTTTGTTATAGTACCTTTTGGTTTGACCAATGCGCCATAAGTATTCATAAGCCTCATGAATGGTGTATTCTAAAAGTACTTAGACCACTTTGTACAGGTATTTTTGGACGATATCCTCATCTATTCCAAGAACGAAAGAGAACATGAGGATCACTTGCGAGTGGTTTTATCTTGCCTTAGAGAGAAAAAATTATATGGCAAGATGTCGAAGTGTTCTATCTTCCAGAAAGAGATTCACTACTTAGGTCATATCATTTATGGTGAAGGAATCTCTGTGGACCCAAAAAAGGTAAACACCATTATGGAATGGCCAGTGCTAAAAAATGCTCATGAGATAAGAAGTTTCATGGGGCTAGTGGGTTATTATTGGAGGTTTGTAGAAGGGTTCTCTAAGATAGATAAAACCATCACCACCTTGCAGCGCAAGGGGGTCAGGTATGAATGGACAGAGGAATTTTATACTACATTCATTGAGATTAAGAGGTTACTAACTAGTGTGTCAAATCTACGAGTGCCAGATATGGAAAAAGACTTCATAGTTTGCATGGATGCCTCGAAGCAAGAATTGGGGGATGTGCTAATGCAAGAGGGGGGAGTGATAGCGTATGCATCAAGAAATTTGAAACAACATGAGGATATTTCCGCTACTCATGATTTAGAGTTGGCATTTGTAATGCTAGCTCTAAAGATTTGGATGCATTATCTAGTGGGGCAAAGCTTTGAGCTCAAAAATGACCATGAAATCTTAAAGCATCTCTTCACTCAAAGGGATCTCAATGCCAGGCAGAGACGATGGAGTGATTTTATGAGTGAGTATGATTTTGGAATTTCGTACATCAAGGGAAAGAAGAATGTGGTCGTGGATGCCTTGAGCATGAGACCCCATGTCTTCTCCTTGGTAACCTTAAAGGTTAATCTGAGGGAGCGTGTGTTGGGGAAAATTCTTGGAGATAGTTGGTATTTAAAGGTTACTTCAACCATCCAGAATGGGAGGCAACTAGAGCCAAAGTATGAATGATATAGCCTAGAAGCAAATGGATTATTAAGATATCTGGGAAGGATGTACATCCCCGAAGGTGGGGATATTCAAAGAATCATACTCAAGGAAGCTCATATAGCACTTTATTGTGCACACCCAGGTGTGAAGAAGATGTACGCAGACATGACAAAGATTTTATTTTGGGTAGGCATGAAGTGTGATGTAGTACATTTTTTCGCCAAGTGCCTAGAGTTTCAACAAGTGAAGGCTGACCACCACCACCTGGAAGGTCTCCTACAACCGCATGATGTTCCTATGTCCAAGTGGGAAGTCATTTCTATGGATTTTGTTGTGGGATTGCCACTCACATCGCACATACACAATGTCATTCTTGTGATAGTTTATAAGTTGACCAAGAGTGCTCATTTTATTCCGGTTAGAGACGCTTATGATGTCACTGATTTGGCACGCATGTTTATAAGTGAGGTCATCCGTCTACATGGGTTACCCAAGAAGATCATTTTAGATAGGGACTCTCGATTCACATCTAGGTTTTGGACAAGTTTACAGTCAGCGTTGGGAACTCAGTTGAACTTAAGAAAAATGTATCATCCCGAAACAAATGGGAAAATTAAGAGAATAAACCAGGTTATGGAAGACATGCTTAGGATGTATGTTATGGATAATCAAACCCATTGGGAGAAGTACCTACCTTTGGTAGAGTTTGCCTACAATAACAACTTTCATAGCTCCATTGCAATGCCACCCTATGAAGCTCTGTATGGAAGGCCATGCAGGACACTGTTGAGTTGGGAAAGGTTAGAAGACTGAGTGACAATTGGGTCAGAATTGATTCAAGAGATGGAGGAACATGTGATTCAAATCAGGCAACGACTAAAGGAAGCACATGATAGACAGAAAAGTTATGTTGATGCACATAGGACTAACTGAAGTTATAAAGTGGGAGATCAAGTTTTCATTCGTATCAGACCTAATAAGAGTACCATTCAGTTCGGGAAGGGGACAAATTTGTCGCCTCGATTTATAAGAGCGTTCAAAATCCAATAGAGAATTGGACCTGTTTCCTATCGTATCGTATTGCCACCCCACTTGCATAAAACTCATAATGTTTTTCATGTATTTGTTCTACGTCATTATGTTGCTGGTGAATCTCATAAATTGAATTGGAAGGAATTGCAGGTGTTGGACGCAGGAACCCTCATGGTCGAACCATTACACATATTGGACTGTAGGGTCCGACAACTCAAGAATCATCTGGTAGACCAAGTTAAGGTCCAGTGGGACAAATATAGCCCAGGATCTTCTACTTGGGAGGATGCAGAGACCATACAACAAGATCATCCCTCACTTTTTTGACCACCTCGGGAACATGTTTTCCCAAAGATTGGTTGTATGTAATGCCACC
This sequence comes from Picea engelmannii, assembly GCA_009831015.1. Taxonomy (NCBI): domain Eukaryota; kingdom Viridiplantae; phylum Streptophyta; class Pinopsida; order Pinales; family Pinaceae; genus Picea; species Picea engelmannii. Next base: position 79,870 of record ML801344.1, read on the forward strand.
TTTTGAATTAGAGAGCTAAAATTACTTAAGGCCTAATCATCTGATTTTCTATTCACTGTCAAACTGTTAATGATACACTTGAACTTTTAAGACATATGAACCTATGTGAATGTCAATTCTATGAATGTTTAATGTTATTTGAATTATGATGGATATTATGCAATCTATTTCTAACTTGAAAATTTTGACATTTAAAGTTCTTGGTATGTGGATATCAGATTGAGATTATGATTAAATGCATTTACATGATGATAATGCATGGATATGTATGGGTTTGTGTCATAGACTAATCTACAGGTCACTAGGATATGAAATAGCCAAAGAATAATGATGATAAAAGGTTGATGCCGTGAACATTGACCAAGAAACAATATGGTATGAATCTTGTATGTGAAATTATATTAGTTCAAATGCATTGCTATGATGTGTGGACAAGTGCAGGTTTTTCAGGTGGCGAGACTACCTAAAATTGAGTATACGATGACAAAATTCCCAGCAACACAGTGCCACTATATGGTCCATAGTAGGGTGTTGACCCTAGTTATATTAGGAGGGGTGGAGACATTTCCCGCTGTGTATCCTCTGAAACCTGGAGTCATGGAAGGACGATGTTAGCTCACGCTCCCCTAGAAATGTGATGATGACTGTCAGTTTCTTGCTGGGGAATCTTGGTCAAGAGAGTTGACACTTCTTCTTACGGGTTCTATATGGAGTTAGGTTAATTAGTTGATGCTCCAAGATAGTCGAGTAGAGGAAGGATAGGGATGGGAGATGAAAGTAGGTTAGGGAGGAAGGATGACTAGAAGTAGTTGAGAGTGTGTGTGGCTTTCACATTATGGTGGCATTTCTTGATTCCCTTATTTTGAAAACATATGTATATATGTATGTTTATATTTACTTAACTGAACTGCAATTATCTAAGTGGATGTTTCTTGTGCTAGATTATTGTAATTGAGGGATTTCACGAACATTTTAAATGGTTTACTATCTTTTATGAAATAAATGGTATTGTTGATTAGATTGGATGCATACAATAATTACTTTAGGTGTGATAATTATTGTCATTAGTACATGTGTGAGTCTTGTATGTGCTAACTACACATGCATGCCTTGCACATGTACACTAGTATGTATAAGTGTTTTAAATTGATGACATTGTTTATTTGATGTGGATGTATGAATCATGTGTCATTACCCATTGTATTGCAAATTAATCTAACTCCGAGACAAAATTTCTTGAAGGGTGGGTGTATGCAACAACCCAATTTGATTATTTAATTTTCATAGTTGTTAATTTAAATTTAATTAATTATTAAAATAAATTCAAAAAGTTTTTTTTATTATTATATTATTAAAATGTAGGTGAAGTAATTAATGAATGGATAAGGATGTTAGGGAATTAAGGAGGGGGATAAGGTAGATGGGGAATTAAATGAGAGGGGAGGATAAAGAAGAGGGAAAGGGACTTGGACAGGGGTCTCATTTTGTTTTGGAAAATTCTGCAAGAGGTGGAAGAGGAGGAGGAAAATTGAGAGAGCAGATTGTTTTGGAAACTCTCACAGGGCACTGCTGTTGCTGGGAACTTTGGGCTCAGAGGCCAGGAAACCAGAAGGATTCCTGGAGCTAGGGAGCCAGAGAGGCTATTCCTAGTTGGTTGGGAGGTTAATATTCAATTGGGCAGTTTGGGAAAACTCAAGAACAAGAGAACTAGGGACTAAATCAACCAACCTTCAGTCGAGGTATGTATTTTATTATGTTGTTGTTGTGATTATGTTGTTTATCAGTTTACTCTTGGTATAAAGAAAAACCATGAAAGAAAACCATAAATTAAATTTCATATTATTTCAGTAGGAGACAACAAAATATTTATTTATTTATTATTGAGGCCCTGAAATAGGAAGGTCTTACACCTTTCACCAACTCTGATTCCTTTTACATTCTTGCATTTGTTTCGAGTACAAGGAGGAGTCTTGTTGCATTTCAGTTTGTAAGTAAATCATGGATTCTATCCATTTAGCAATACAAAATTACAACAATATAAATTTTATATGCATAATCATCATTAGTTTAAAAAAGAATTGCAAACCAATTTGTAGATGACATGCTTCAAATTACAAAAAAGAAGAATCAAACCTAGTTTCCTCAGAAGTGAACAAAAAAAAAGCTTGCAGGAACTTATTTCAATGAGAAGTTTTCTACTTGGTTATTGCTAAGGTACAACTTTTTAAGATGTTGCAAGTTTCTCAAGATCGAAAACAAAGTGCCCAACAAGCTATGTCTTTGGATTACAAGATGGTTTTGAATTAATACAAGAACCTAACCTGCCTTTTTCATTTCAATATCGTTATCAAGTCGCCAAAATCAATATTATCAACTCTATGAGGACTCTTGCACATAGCCACCATCGAAGCTTCAATGACGGCTATGTGTAAGAGTCCATATATATATAGCATTGAGAGATTTACATCTCAATTATTTTTGTATCCCTATCCAGAGTTAATATGGATTTAGGTTAGTATTGTGTCAACAAAATAAATACTTTAATTTACAATATTTGTTAATCCTTTTAGCTTAGTGTGAGGATCTCACAGATCCAAAAGAAATCATTATAGAAGAAAATCAACTTATTATTGTTTCCTTGAAATGGAACTTTATATGGACTATTAAGATTTACAAAATGTTGCTTACACTATTTTCCTACATAAACTTTGAGGTAGTGTTTACAACTATTTCTATGAGAGACATTTATACCTAATTTCGAACATTGAAGGAAAGCAAAAAAAAATTACATTATTTGACACGAAATTGCCACATATCATTATCATGTTACAGAAGGGTTGATCAACATGGAGGAAAATATGTGCAAGAGAAATCATCCTTCCTGTTTCTTGACTTGGTTGTACATTCAAAGATCTCAACGACCCTACTAGGGTCTCTAAATGGAATTGTGGATGACAAATGTTGCCACTTAAAAGCTTAAACATTGTTTCTTGTTGTTTGACTTAATGATCATTCTATTGAGATCATCATCACCATAGTGATTGTTGTCGAAGCATTGTGTGTAAGGTGTTCCCATGACTTATATCAAAGTGGATTTGTGAGTCAAATTTAATTTCTCATTATCATTTTCGAAGAGTGTAGGATTGCATTTGAATATTAAACTTGAATATTGAAGATTTATAAAATAACAACATTATAACATTAATATTATTTACTAAATATTTTATTTCTATTTTAGAGTGACAGTCTCTTAATTATTAGTCCATAAATAATAACTACTAAATATTCTATTTCTATTTTATAATGACAATTTCTTAACTATTAGTCAATAAATAATAATGAATTGAATTATATATATATATATATATATATATATATTTTTTTTTTTTTTTTGAAAAATTGGAAAATAGTAACAATCAAAAAAATATTTACATTCATAATAATAAAATGTCATTAATTTTACAGCCATCATTATTGATACAAGTCATGTCATTAATTTTACAGCCATCATTATTGATACAAGTCATTGTTATGATGATGCACTAAATGAGAGAGTAGGTCATCTTCAAGGTTGATATAAATACATATAGTTTATAGTCAAGGTATTAGAAATTTTTGTTTTTCTTATGAAGAAATGTAAAGTCAAAAGTAAAATGTCAAAAGATATATGATTATAATAGTTTCACTTGATTCTTTTTCTTTTAATAAAATAATAGTAACACTGTTTTTTTCCTGGGGAAAATAAAAATAAAATGTCATTAAAAAATTGAAGGAAAATGGTTTTGAATTTTTTTCTCTCATTCAATGCATAGACATTGTGACTTAACATGCAATTATTTTTAAATAAAATTGAAATGCTTTCTTAATTAGTTATTTCCTAATGATTCCTTTATTTTATTTAATCTATAACTCCAGAATTCACAAAGATAAAGAAGAAATCACGAAGTAAACTGAGGTCTACCCAATACCATGAATAATAGTATAGTCACTCAGTTTAGTTTAGTAGAGCAGGATTGTTGTTGGAGAGAGGGGTCCATACTTAAAATACATCGAAAACCACCTTTTTCTGCAATAATAGCAAACTACAAATGGCGAGAGAGGATAAGATGCTGTTAGTGAAACTTGATGTTAAGAAGACAAAAGAAGGTGGTGTGACTGTTCAACTGTCTGGTAACTTGATGTGAAGAAGACAAAAGGAGGAGGTGTGACAGTTCAACTGTCTGGTCCGAGGGGTAGATTCTGAGAATATCCTAAAATTCCATTTCGGGAATCTCTGCATGCATAACGGATAATGGATAAGCTAGGTATAGGGAAGCCCCACTGCGCCACCCTTGAATTCAAAACCATGGGCCTATGTTTGGATCATGGCGACCTAGTATTTCGAAGACTGAGCCCGGTTTTCGCGCCTCCAACCCATGTTTTTTCCATAATTATAACGATGGATGGAGTCTGCTTTATAAGCCACTAAAGGTCCCGGGTGGTGTGTTATAGAGAACGCCAAGGAATTCCTTCCTGTGTAGTTGCAATGGCCTCTGACCTTGTTGTTGTGGATTGTGGGTCATTAGGAACAAGGGGAAACCAACAAGTTTGGCAAGAATGCGATTCACAGCCCATCTCTTCTCAAGTCTCCCTTGTGGAAGATGATTATTCTGATCTTGAAGATCTTCAGGTGTTGAAGGTAGAGGGGAAAGACAAAGCTGGTCGTAGGATTTTGAGAATAGTAGGCAAACATTTACCTGGTAAGAACAATACAGTCTTTTACTTTGGGAAACTGTTTGCGTTTTCAGGTTTTTTCAAATAAATAGCTTCTTTTTTGTTTTTTTCTTGTTTAATTCCACACAGTTTCTAACCAATGCATAGGTTTGATAAGATCACAATACAGCGTTTTACTTTGGGAAACTGTTTGCGTTTTCAGGCTTTTTAAAATAAATAGCTTCTTTTTTGGTTTTTTCTTGTTTAATTCACATAGTTTTCAAAAGCTTTGTCAATCTGAAAGCTGGCTTTGGGTGCAAGTCTATGTCATATAATCTCATAGGGTATGGCAGTTTTGGTGTCTTAGGGGCTATCTTTGGCTTGTGGTTGGGATTTCATTCCAAGTTAATACTGAATATTTTTTTTCTCAATTTTGTGTGTATGTTAACATTATTGTTGGTGGTGTGAATAATCTCACATGTATAGCAATTGTGAGATGGAGATGGTTTACTGGCTTTGGGGGTGCAAATCTCATTTTTCTCAATTTTATGTGTATGTTAACATTATTGTTGGTGTGAATAATCTCACATGCATAACAATTGTGAGATGGAAATGGTTTAGTGGCTTTGGGGTGTAAGTCTCCTTTTTCTCAATTTTGTGTGTATATTAACATTATTGTTGGTGGTGTGAATAATCTCACATGCATTACACAATTGTGAGATGGAGATGGTTTACTGGCTTTGGAGGTGCAAGTCCCCAAATTGATGTAATAGCATTGTGAGATGGAGATGGTTTACTGGCTTTGGAGGTGCAAGTCCCCAAATTGATGTAATAGCATTCTCACTCACTCTGATACTAACATAGTATCACAATTTGTGTTCTGATCTATATTTCTTGTTTCAGAGGATGGATGCTATGATTTCCTATGGTGGCTGTGAGTGAAAACCAATTTTAAATCATATACTGTAGACTGACTGACACTGTTATTGATGCTCTGGATCACGCTGGCAGGCAGCCTAGTTCGAATTGTTATACCTGGGAATGCAATCTTAGGCCTGCAGCTAGTATCTATTTGAAATCAGTTGATTTAGTCACAGGCCCATACCCCGGGATTCGCTATGTTCATTAGTTTCCTCTCATGTTTCTCGTAGGATACCCATATATATTTTCATCAAGTCTATCTTGCAGGAGCATGCATCTAAAATAGAGGAAAAGCATGAGAAGTATAGAATAAGGTCAGATTATAAAAAACATGCTTTTGACAGTAGGATAAAATTAGGAGTTAGTATTGCTTTCAGAGTGAGGCTATAATTATCAGTTAGTGAGGGTAAGAGTTGTTTCCAATGTCTGATGCATAATATTATGTTCCTTTTTCCTCCCTTTCCTCCCTTTGTATCTTGATCTGTGCGTCTATTGTGGTGGCCTCTGTATAAATTCTGTCAGAATTGCTATGCTTGTTTTATCTTGTCTGTGAGAATAATATAAGGTCTTGTCTGGTAACTGCACCATATCTTCAACTTAGGTGAGGACTTTTCCAATTCCCCATGCAATCTGCAAACAATACAATTTTCCATTTTGTTAGGAGGATACACTATATTGTAGTGCCCCCTTAGCCGTATCGAAATTCCATGAATTAACTTTTATCTGGATATCTGAGTGGTCTCCTTCGATCATGTTTCTAGGGTACTGGCCAAGATGGTTATCATAGGCGATACTACAAAAGAATTTTGGTGTCCAATAGGTTTATGGGGTTGTCTGATTCTGGTAGGTCTTATAGTTCAATACTTTTACCTGTTGGTTGGCACATTCAATTGATTTGGTTTATTGGTTTAAGGTGGTTCTTTGCAAGTTGATTGTTAGTGGTTGAGTTTTGTCTATTAACTGATTTCTCCTCTGAGCCTTTTGCCATTCTATGCTTGCCAATTCAATTGGGTTCAGATTGGGATGTTTTCGTTTCATATGAAGTATGCATTGCTTTTTAAGCATGTTAAATAAATCAGCAATTGGTCTATGCTGTGTCTTTTCCTTTTAGATTATTCATACCTTTCACTAAGAGATTCAATTTATATTTTATGTTTGCAGCTCCTCTTGTCAGTGGACAAAGACTACAGAAATATGTTTATCATAAGATCTCGAATGAAATTCCTGAAGGGCCTTATTGTATTGTTTACATGCATACTTCTGTACAAAGGGGTGAAAACTGCCCTGGGGTGTCTACATTGTGGTTGATCTACGAAGAACTTCCTCCGGCTTTTAAAGAAAGGCTTCAAGTGGTATATTTCCTACATCCAGGGATTAAGTCAAGACTGTTTTTTGCAACCCTTGGGCGGTTCTTCTTGAGTGCGGGGTGAGTATTAAGGAGTTTTCATTTTGATTCAGAAAATTTATAAGAACCAATTGTTGCAGACGTGCTCATGCAATTTTTGATGTGTTATGCAGTTTATACTGGAAGTTGAAGTATGTAAACCGTCTAGAATTTCTCTGGGATTGCATTAGGAAGGGACAGATTGAGATTCCTGATTTTGTGTATGACCATGATGATCAACTAGAAGACAGGCCTTTGATGGACTATGGCATAGAAACAGATCCCTTTCAAGTTTATGACATGCCTGTAATGGGATCAGCAGATTCTCGATACTCCTTGAGATGGGCCTCGTAGGCAATGTGTAGAGTTTACTCATTGATTGTAGTTATTTGTTGTACAGCATCGTGTTTTTTCTTTTTCTTATTTCTGCAGAGGTGAGTTGTGCCTTTCGAAGTGACTTCCCTTGACAGGAGACTGTTCTTGAGGGAAGGCACCTTGTTTTTTCCGCTGTAGTTCTTATAGCAAAATCTTTATTCTATAAATCATGCTATACCAGACTGGCTCTACATATGTGTAAATAGTCAAATCTGAAAAGGTGGCAGCATGTGCTTGCTGTGCTTTAATAGTTCATCTTGCCGAAGGTGTTGATGGAAAAGGGGTATGTGGTGCAGATGAATGGTGCAGCTTATTTCTATTTGAAAGGAAAACTAGTTTTGTGTTAAAACTTGGCTTTCAAATACATACTGACTGCCTCTTTGTCTGCAGAGTTTTTACCTTACAGCTAGCTAATTTCCCCTGTTTGAGTCAACAACTACTCTTGTAGTCGAATTTATACTTTATTTGTTTGATTAGTTTAATTAACTTTTGATGTAATTTCTATGTACAAAACAATTTCTGAGATTCTGATGCAGTGGCATTCTTGAATGAGAATCATACTTGTTTGAGTTTAATTGTTTATACCATATTATAGCTTTATGCCACTACATTAAAGTTTAGATGCATCCTATATAGTTATACTCTGGAGCTCTATCTTTTTATGAATGCATTCATTTCAAGCTCTTTTTAGGGCTTTCATTGTTAAAGTGTGTGCTTTTACTCGTTTCTATCCATTGCATTTTCTGCTTATGCTCATGTTCACATGTCATGTCATGTATCTGTTTCCGACAGCTGTTGCACTTTCGTGCACCATTGCATTATTGGTTCAGTATTTTTGGTAAAAAATTAAAATCAAATAACATTCTATCAAAAATGGTAAAAGATGAATTTTTTCTTTTTCTTTTAAATTTTCTTTTCAACATTTTGATGAACAATGAATTTGTAATAAGAGACAGATATTCTTAAAGCAGTGGTTATGACAGGCCTGGTATGTTATAACTTATGGCATTACATAAGGAAAAGTTTATCCAAAATGCACCATTTTTCCAAGCACCTTTCCGGCATAGTTCCGACTGGAATCTGGTAATTGATCACAGTTTCACCCTGAAGCTTTGACCTGCTCATGGTCAATACATATCCCTGGGGTTTAGGTGGGTCTCCAAAATGATTTGTGACCTAAAAAAATCCAAAATCTACTGGATTGATCAGAACTTTGCGGATCTATTTGCCAGACGCTGACAAGAGGTTGCCAGAATGGTGCGTTTTGGATAATGCATATCAAATGCCGTTATGACACACCTCTTTTCTACAGGAGAATCAGGGATAGTCATTGATCCATGGGTGAGATACCCATAGAATCTAGAATTGTGCAGAAAATATGAATGCAGAAAAAGAGAGAAGGGCACAAACAGTTAGTCAAACACAGTTTTACCCTCGTGAACTCAAAAAGAGGTACGGGACCTGTTATCACCCGAAATTGTCCATAACAAAGTTTGCCACCAACTCTGCTGGAAGTCTTCCTAATGACCAGCGAGGGAAAGTGCCAATGTCACCCCAGTTCCTCTCTCTTCCAAACTAGTGCTTGCTATTCCGAGGGGGGTATCCCTAAGATAAATTCTGCTGATCTGAGATTATATAACTCTGAATATGCAACCTTGTCCTTCAAATCTGTAAAGTTCCCAAACAGTTTTGCTTGGAACATATTAAGTTTTAAGGTTTTCTTGTTATGGTATTTTGTCAAACAGTTTGTGTGTTTGTCTTCTCAAGTGCGCTAGGATGGTTTTATTGTGTTTTGCTGCAAGTAAATGATAACAACATAGCAATGACATATACTCAATAAGATGCAATAGAGAGTAACACAAGAAATAGCCACAAATACCTCAGATCTGAGTTTTATTTAGATATATAGTTGACCTCATACAAAGTAGAGCAGATCTAGAATACACATAGTAGAATAATAAGTGTGGATGGTAATGCCTCCAAAATACAATGAGAGATGAATGATATGAATCCTCTTGGACTTCCAATAGCTGCATGCAAGGACTGATGTGCTCAACTTCTTCCCTTTCTTGGCATATATTGTATACACCTGCTCAATGTGCACTTCCTGGCTAGAATAGACCAAGGAAAGTATGGCCTCCTCTGTGATGGCCTCAACAACCTGCAAATCTTTGTGAGATGATAGATCTGATGATGGCAAGATGATAGGAGTAGTCTTTGGGCTGTAGCTTAACTGGCTGGCCTCCAAACAACAATATCCCTAAGAATAGATGCACCCTCTCTCTCAGAAAATATGCACAACTGAGAATAATGGTGAATATGGCATGAAAACCCTCCACAAGACAATGAGAAAAGGTGCCCTGGTGGTATCAAACAATCCTAAAGTGGAATCTCTTCCAGATCCACACACCTACGACTCTCACGAACTCTTCTCTCATGAAGAGTGCGCCCTAGCTCTGCAGAAAGACTCCAAATCTGCACCTTGATTCCTCGACTACTTCTGAAACTTCTAAGAAGTGAACTAGAATGGTGAGGGATGAATCTTTCACCTCATTCGCCAAGCTTGGATCAAGAACAGGAGAATCTTTCACTCCCTTGTTGATATCTAGTGTTTATTCAGTCAAAACCCTCAAAACCCCCATGTGCTCTCTAGCTAAGAAGCCAGACATTAAAATATCAAACAACATAATCAGAGAATAGAAACCCCTATCTCTCTTTTATACCCTTGTTCACCTTTTCTCTCCAAGTGAATTTTACTTTATTTTTAATATTGCTTCATAAAATCACTTTATTAATTAATTCACCTTTTTCCTCTAAAAAGTGATTAATTTGTCCTTATGGCTTCTCCGACCACTGAAAGTCATTTTTCATCATCTTATCATGTAGTGCTCTTCCTCT
>ML801344.1:90189-118273 GCA_009831015.1 Picea engelmannii
GCTGGTCGTAGGATTTTGAGAATAGTAGGCAAACATTTACCTGGTAAGAACAATACAGTCTTTTACTTTGGGAAACTGTTTGCGTTTTCAGGTTTTTTCAAATAAATAGCTTCTTTTTTGTTTTTTTCTTGTTTAATTCCACATAGTTTCTAACCAATGCATAGGTTTGATACGATCACAATACAGCGTTTTACTTTGGGAAACTGTTTGCGTTTTCAGGCTTTTTAAAATAAATAGCTTCTTTTTTGGTTTATTCTTGTTTAATTCACATAGTTTTCAAAAGCTTTGTCAATCTGAAAGCTGGCTTTGGGTGCAAGTCTATGTCATATAATCTCATAGGGTATGGCAGTTTTGGTGTCTTAGGGGCCATCTTTGGATCTTTGGCTTGTGGTTGGGATTTCATTCCAGGTTAATACTGAATACTTTTTTTTTCAATTTTGTGTGTATGTTAATCTTTGGATCTTTGGCTTGTGGTTGGGATTTCATTCCAGGTTAATACTGAATACTTTTTTTTTCAATTTTGTGTGTATGTTAACATTATTGTTGGTGGTGTGAATAATCTCACATGCATAGCAATTGTGAGAGGGAGATGGTTTACTGGCTTTGGGGGTGCAAATCTCATTTTTCTCAATTTTATGTGTATGTTAACATTATTGTTGGTGGTGTGAATAATCTCACATGCATAACAATTGTGAGATGGAAATGGTTTAGTGGCTTTGGGGTGCAAGTCCCCTTTTTCTCAATTTTGTGTGTATATTAACATTATTGTTGGTGGTGTGAATAATCTCACATGCATTACAATTCTGAGATGGACATGGTTTACTGGCTTTGGAGGTGCAAGTCCCCAAATTGATGTAATAGCATTCTCACTCACTCTGATACTAACATAGTATCACAATTTGTGTTCTAATCTATATTTCTTGTTTCAGAGGATGGATGCTATGATTTCCTATGGTGGCTGTGAGTGAACACCAATTTTAAATCATATACTGTAGACTGACTGACACTGCTATTGATGCTCTGGATCATGCTGGCAGGCAGCCTAGTTCGAATTGTTACACCTGGGAATGCAATCTTAGGCCTGCAGCTAATATCTATTTGAAATTAGTTGATTTAGTCACAAGCCCATACCCCGGGATTCGCTATGTTCATTAGTTTCCTCTCATGTTTCTCGTAGGATACCCATATATATTTTCATCAAGCCTATCTTGCAGGAGAATGCATCTAAAATAGAGGAAAAGCATGAGAAGTATAGAATAAGGTCAGATTATAAAAAGCATGATTTTGACAGTAGGATAAAATTAGGAGTTAGTATCGCTTTCAGAGTGAGGCTATAATTATCAGTTAGTGAGGGTAAGAGTTGTTTCCAATGTCTGATGCATAATATTATGTTCCTTTTTCCTCCCTTTTCTCCCTTTGTATCTTGATCTGTGTGTCTATTGTGGTGGCCTCTGTATAAATTCTGTCAGAATTGCTATGCTTGTTTTATCTTGTCTGTGAGAATAATATAAGGTCTTGTCTGGTAACTGCACCATATCTTCAACTTAGGTGAGGACTTTTTCAATTCCCCATGCAATCTGTAAACAATACAATTTTCCATTTTGTTAGGAGGATACACTATATTGTAGTGCCCCCTTAGCCGTATCGAAATTCCATGAATCAACTTTTATCTGGATATCTGAGTGGTCTCCTTCTATCATGTTTCTAGGGTACTGGCCAAGATGGTAATCATAGGCGATACTACAAAAGAATTTTGGTTTCCAATAGGTTTATGGGGTTGTCTGATTCTGGTAGGTCTTATAGTTCAATACTTTTACCTGTTGGTTGGCACATTCAATTGATTTGGTTTATTGGTTTAAGGTGGTTCTTTGCAAGTTGATTGTTAGTGGTTGAGTTTTGTCTATTAACTGATTTCTCCTCTGAGCCTTTTGCCATTCTATGCTTGCCAATTCAATTGGGTTCAGATTGGGATGTTTTCGTTTCATATGAAGTATGCATTGCTTTTTAAGCATGTTAAATAAATCAGCAATTGGTCTATGCTGTGTCTTTTCCTTTTAGATTATTCATACCTTTCACTAAGAGATTCAATTTATATTTTATGTTTGCAGCTCCTCTTGTCAGTGGACAAAGACTACAGAAATATGTTTATCATAAGATCTCGAATGAAATTCCTGAAGGGCCTTATTGTATTGTTTACATGCATACTTCTGTACAAAGGGGTGAAAACTGCCCTGGGGTGTCTACATTGTGGTTGATCTACGAAGAACTTCCTCCGGCTTTTAAAGAAAGGCTTCAAGTGGTATATTTCCTACATCCAGGGATTAAGTCAAGACTGTTTTTTGCAACCCTTGGGCGGTTCTTCTTGAGTGCGGGGTGAGTATTAAGGAGTTTTCATTTTGATTCAGAAAATTTATAAGAACCAATTGTTGCAGACGTGCTCATGCAATTTTTGATGTGTTATGCAGTTTATACTGGAAGTTGAAGTATGTAAACCGTCTAGAATTTCTCTGGGATTGCATTAGGAAGGGACAGATTGAGATTCCTGATTTTGTGTATGACCATGATGATCAACTAGAAGACAGGCCTTTGATGGACTATGGCATAGAAACAGATCCCTTTCAAGTTTATGACATGCCTGTAATGGGATCAGCAGATTCTCGATACTCCTTGAGATGGGCCTCGTAGGCAATGTGTAGAGTTTACTCATTGATTGTAGTTATTTGTTGTACAGCATCGTGTTTTTTCTTTTTCTTATTTCTGCAGAGGTGAGTTGTGCCTTTCGAAGTGACTTCCCTTGACAGGAGACTGTTCTTGAGGGAAGGCACCTTGTTTTTTCCGCTGTAGTTCTTATAGCAAAATCTTTATTCTATAAATCATGCTATACCAGACTGGCTCTACATATGTGTAAATAGTCAAATCTGAAAAGGTGGCAGCATGTGCTTGCTGTGCTTTAATAGTTCATCTTGCCGAAGGTGTTGATGGAAAAGGGGTATGTGGTGCAGATGAATGGTGCAGCTTATTTCTATTTGAAAGGAAAACTAGTTTTGTGTTAAAACTTGGCTTTCAAATACATACTGACTGCCTCTTTGTCTGCAGAGTTTTTACCTTACAGCTAGCTAATTTCCCCTGTTTGAGTCAACAACTACTCTTGTAGTCGAATTTATACTTTATTTGTTTGATTAGTTTAATTAACTTTTGATGTAATTTCTATGTACAAAACAATTTCTGAGATTCTGATGCAGTGGCATTCTTGAATGAGAATCATACTTGTTTGAGTTTAATTGTTTATACCATATTATAGCTTTATGCCACTACATTAAAGTTTAGATGCATCCTATATAGTTATACTCTGGAGCTCTATCTTTTTATGAATGCATTCATTTCAAGCTCTTTTTAGGGCTTTCATTGTTAAAGTGTGTGCTTTTACTCGTTTCTATCCATTGCATTTTCTGCTTATGCTCATGTTCACATGTCATGTCATGTATCTGTTTCCGACAGCTGTTGCACTTTCGTGCACCATTGCATTATTGGTTCAGTATTTTTGGTAAAAAATTAAAATCAAATAACATTCTATCAAAAATGGTAAAAGATGAATTTTTTCTTTTTCTTTTAAATTTTCTTTTCAACATTTTGATGAACAATGAATTTGTAATAAGAGACAGATATTCTTAAAGCAGTGGTTATGACAGGCCTGGTATGTTATAACTTATGGCATTACATAAGGAAAAGTTTATCCAAAATGCACCATTTTTCCAAGCACCTTTCCGGCATAGTTCCGACTGGAATCTGGTAATTGATCACAGTTTCACCCTGAAGCTTTGACCTGCTCATGGTCAATACATATCCCTGGGGTTTAGGTGGGTCTCCAAAATGATTTGTGACCTAAAAAAATCCAAAATCTACTGGATTGATCAGAACTTTGCGGATCTATTTGCCAGACGCTGACAAGAGGTTGCCAGAATGGTGCGTTTTGGATAATGCATATCAAATGCCGTTATGACACACCTCTTTTCTACAGGAGAATCAGGGATAGTCATTGATCCATGGGTGAGATACCCATAGAATCTAGAATTGTGCAGAAAATATGAATGCAGAAAAAGAGAGAAGGGCACAAACAGTTAGTCAAACACAGTTTTACCCTCGTGAACTCAAAAAGAGGTACGGGACCTGTTATCACCCGAAATTGTCCATAACAAAGTTTGCCACCAACTCTGCTGGAAGTCTTCCTAATGACCAGCGAGGGAAAGTGCCAATGTCACCCCAGTTCCTCTCTCTTCCAAACTAGTGCTTGCTATTCCGAGGGGGGTATCCCTAAGATAAATTCTGCTGATCTGAGATTATATAACTCTGAATATGCAACCTTGTCCTTCAAATCTGTAAAGTTCCCAAACAGTTTTGCTTGGAACATATTAAGTTTTAAGGTTTTCTTGTTATGGTATTTTGTCAAACAGTTTGTGTGTTTGTCTTCTCAAGTGCGCTAGGATGGTTTTATTGTGTTTTGCTGCAAGTAAATGATAACAACATAGCAATGACATATACTCAATAAGATGCAATAGAGAGTAACACAAGAAATAGCCACAAATACCTCAGATCTGAGTTTTATTTAGATATATAGTTGACCTCATACAAAGTAGAGCAGATCTAGAATACACATAGTAGAATAATAAGTGTGGATGGTAATGCCTCCAAAATACAATGAGAGATGAATGATATGAATCCTCTTGGACTTCCAATAGCTGCATGCAAGGACTGATGTGCTCAACTTCTTCCCTTTCTTGGCATATATTGTATACACCTGCTCAATGTGCACTTCCTGGCTAGAATAGACCAAGGAAAGTATGGCCTCCTCTGTGATGGCCTCAACAACCTGCAAATCTTTGTGAGATGATAGATCTGATGATGGCAAGATGATAGGAGTAGTCTTTGGGCTGTAGCTTAACTGGCTGGCCTCCAAACAACAATATCCCTAAGAATAGATGCACCCTCTCTCTCAGAAAATATGCACAACTGAGAATAATGGTGAATATGGCATGAAAACCCTCCACAAGACAATGAGAAAAGGTGCCCTGGTGGTATCAAACAATCCTAAAGTGGAATCTCTTCCAGATCCACACACCTACGACTCTCACGAACTCTTCTCTCATGAAGAGTGCGCCCTAGCTCTGCAGAAAGACTCCAAATCTGCACCTTGATTCCTCGACTACTTCTGAAACTTCTAAGAAGTGAACTAGAATGGTGAGGGATGAATCTTTCACCTCATTCGCCAAGCTTGGATCAAGAACAGGAGAATCTTTCACTCCCTTGTTGATATCTAGTGTTTATTCAGTCAAAACCCTCAAAACCCCCATGTGCTCTCTAGCTAAGAAGCCAGACATTAAAATATCAAACAACATAATCAGAGAATAGAAACCCCTATCTCTCTTTTATACCCTTGTTCACCTTTTCTCTCCAAGTGAATTTTACTTTATTTTTAATATTGCTTCATAAAATCACTTTATTAATTAATTCACCTTTTTCCTCTAAAAAGTGATTAATTTGTCCTTATGGCTTCTCCGACCACTGAAAGTCATTTTTCATCATCTTATCATGTAGTGCTCTTCCTCTCGATTCCGATGAGCTATTACACTAAGGTGTTTCTTCACATATTATGCTCGAAATGACATCCTTAGTGAATTTAATTTAAATATGCTCAATAATAACTCAAAATTATGGAAATCATCGAAATGCAACGAAACCAAAGACAAGTTGTGCGGAATGGATTTTGATGATGAAATATGATAAATAAGGTGAGTCAGGCCCATTAAAACCCCTCGGTACCTCATGATCTCGTTATGGCTACTCTCATAGGCATCCCAATATGTAACATAGGTAAGTCCAAAAATGGGAACATTACAAAATCAACGGGATTAAACTTTAGATATGTCATTGTAGTTGTTAACTAATCAAAGTTTTTAATAATATTTTCTAATCAAACCCCAATATGATTGGTTGGTGCCTTGACCATTGGGTGATGGTGTCAATATGTTCAAGAGACAAGGTTTGGGAGAAGAGGGATGAGAAGAAAAGAGGAATTTAATAGGGAAACAACAATAAAGAATCCTATTAATTAATCGATTTCAGATCTGAACTATAATGCCAATGAAAGTAATAAAATGAGAGAATTTTCATAAACAATCATAAAACCACAAGGGACATATAGTAACATCAACCAACAATTTCATTTATCAGAGTTGCTTGAGTACACCAGAGTCTAAGAAAACTCAACTTTAAATCGACTTTAACCATGAAATCGTTGAACTTATCTTTAGAAGTGTCCTTCTTCAATGATCTCAATCACATGCCGAACTTGAACAAAAGCAGTGTCCAATCAATTCAGTTGTTTGGATTTTGACACTTGGAGTGGTTTATGATGACATGGAATCCCATCCTAGGTGGAGAGATCCCTCTTATTGGCACATATATCGAGGCATTTCACATTGTTATAGTGTATTTTGATGGGGTTGTCCCTGTCTCCATAGAATTGGTTGAGCATTTGTGGACCTTACATGTTGATTAATGCCCTACTCCTTGTATCTAGACGTTTGCACATCCTTTGAAGAGTTGTTACACCTTGATGCTAAGTCATAGAGTTAGTTGAGGAGACATCTTGGCTTTGGAGACTACCTTTGACTTGTGATCACCATTCATGAGCCTCCATTCATCTCTCTTGAGGGTCGATCCATTGTTTGAGGACTTGATGGCACATATTTCTATGATTTTTATGGGACGTCTCACCTAGAGGAGCCATACGTGCCACTGGGTTATTTGTTGCACATTTCTTGACATTGGATTGTAGATCGATGTCTTGGAGAGTTTTTAGAATGGATGTTGGAGCTATTTGACATGGTTTACCACCTATTTTGAGGAGATGTCCTAGCTCCATGGACACTTTTTTGTTAAAGATTGGGACATGTGGCATAACCACTATTATTTTATGCATTGTTTGACTTGTCCACTTGAGTTGGTTGGAGGATATTAGTTCTTTATATATTCCTGGGCTAGATCTAGGGTTTTTTCCTTGAATATTATTATTTTATGTTGAGGAGGTTTTGAGCCTTGAACTCTATATAAGAGAGGCTCCTCCCACTTGTAACGGTTGTTGAAAGTGTGTGTAACTATTGAAGAACTATTGTTGAACATCCTTTGAAAGGCTATTGGAAAGTTTTGGGTTCATTCTTGCACATGTGAGGCTTATTGTTTCGGATCTTCATGGCTGATTTTTGGTGCTGAATACTACATGCATAGAGCTTGTTTGAAGGGCCATCCAAAGGGGCATATTTGTCTCATTAGAGGAAACTAGGTGTGATCTTTCCTCTCTAGTTTTTTGATCTGTTTTATGAATGAAAGCAATGTATTTGCATTATCTGAGGAGTTGTTGCAGGCTTTTACTTCTTGGTAGAACACACCCTCATATATAGGCTTAAAGATGCATCTCTTGTAGGGCTCTTTCATGGAAAATTTCTACATTGATTTACAGTTTTATTAGGCTTGTTGTAGCATGCTGTTAGCAGCCTTGTTTGTCCTAACAAATTACTTAAAACTTCCCTCTAAGTCTGCCCCCTTGACTGCATATGCCCAATTTTAATCTAGGAGCTTGTGTTCCCTTTCAACCACCCTTAAAACATTGAAAATCAATCATTTTATTTCTGTTTTGCAAATTTGGAATTTTTCTGCCGAAATATTAAAAAATTAGATTTGTCCCAAGTCTAAGAAACCCTCTAAATTCTTTTTCTTTTGTTAGACTTAGTTTCCTTTAGGGATTCCCCCCATTGTATCGAAGGATAGCTGGCCTAAAGAGACTGAAATTACTATTGAGGTGATTGTGGGTATATTTCTTTGTTGCCCCTAGGGTTTCATTTGTGGTTAGGGATTTTCGACCTAAAGTGAAGGTTTGGGAGGTAACATTTTGGTGTTGTTGTTGAGGATAGAGTCCATTTCCCGAGTCTTGAATTTTAAGATTCATAATTTTGATGAGCATTAAAGTATGTTTAAACCAAGGGCTTATTATAAGATCTCATATGCCGACTCCACATATAGAAGTTGTGGCCAATAGATATTCAACAAGAACATCTTCACAAGGCATTGTTCACCCAAACCCAAAACCTGAAAGATATTATAGAAGGGTAAACAAGTTAACTCGTAGATTGCAAGATTCAAACAACCAATAGCTTGATACTATTGACATATAAGGTTTTTATTTGAAACTGATCCAGGAATCCTTGTTATAAGCAACATGGACACACCGTGGTTAGATGACATCTATAAGACACTTGATTTCTCTTAGATTAATGGAACCCCCCATAATATTCTAGAAAAGACTATTGATAGTATTCCTACCTTTCAAGGAAACAATGCAGTTTCAACCTTTGACCATTTGGTTAAGTTTAAAAGTTTAACCTTTAGAACAGGGGGAGCCAAACATTTAGATGTCACAATGAGGTCATTGACATTATCTTTGGAAGATAATGTGGTGGAATGGTTCAAGGCTTTTCCAAATAACAGTTTCAGTGCATGGAACCTGCTTGAGAAATGGAGAGATTGTTGAGATAACAAATATATGTTGGATTCTTTAAGTAGTGCAAAAAAAATGAGAATGAAACAATAAAAGATTCAATCAGATAGTGAAAAAGATGCACATTGATATCATGCCCCTAGAGGCAACTATTCCGATCTACTATCTAGATTCATTTAAGGAAGAATTGGGTTTCCAAATAATGGAAAAGGATCCTTAAAATCTCAAAGCACCCTAGGGATCCGCAATTAAAATTGAGAAGAATATGAAAGATTTTGGGAAGTCAAATTTGTTTGGCTTCTCAAGAGCAAGTTCCTCTAGAGTTGAGCCAAATATTAGAGCTATGAATATGGCAGACCCAACGTTTGATCCAATAACAACATTAACAGAAGCCATAAGGTGCATGGAATCTAAATTCACTTAGTAGAACACTGCCATGCAAAATAGGTTGGTGCAACTTCAGATATCTCAACAGAATTGTTATCCGACACTGGGATATAGTGGATGGGATAGAGATAGATGTCCTCATAATCAAAGGCTTTTGGTTCCTTTTAATCAATGTTTCCATGGTTTCGCACTTGTCCGGATGCTCATGATGAAGAATCATGCCTAGCCACCAGAGAGGTTAGAAACCAATAATGAAGATCCAAATGAGTTTGACAACATGAATTATGTTGAAGATGATTTTGTTTGCAATGTGGTAGGAAAATCATATGTTGTCTCTCAAGACCATATGATCAAATAAAGGGTAACGGTATATATTATGATATAATCACAAGAATGTATGGCGAGAAGCCCACTCAAGAACACATAAGGAAGAATATTAGGGATAAGGAGTAGATTACTCATCAAAAGAAGAACAAGGAATTTCCATAGAAGCTTGAAACAAAAAGACAAATCCTTTAAAAGGCCCCTATGAACAAGCAACCTACTGATATAGATGGAGCCACCAAGGAACTCTCATTAGAAAGTCCTTCTGTAAGTACATATTGTGATTTAAGTATTGATCTGAGCAACCTAATATCAAAATTGAATGTGTTTGTTCCTTTCCTCCATCTAGCAAAGATTCCATCTCAAAAGGAAAAGTTAAAGAAGTTACTTGGATTTGAAGAAATCAATGTGTTATCACTCCAGGAAACTCTTCTAGGTTGAGCTC
This sequence comes from Picea engelmannii, assembly GCA_009831015.1. Classification (NCBI taxonomy): domain Eukaryota; kingdom Viridiplantae; phylum Streptophyta; class Pinopsida; order Pinales; family Pinaceae; genus Picea; species Picea engelmannii. Next base: position 99,897 of record ML801344.1, read on the forward strand.
GAAGATGCCTGGTAACTTAACTAATTCTCTCAATGATGGGTATGGGGTTGGATCAAGATGAATATCTACTAACTGGACCGTTTATTGAATACTGTCTAGTGATATTCAAACAGTATAAGGCTCTCAAGAGATGAAATCAGACAAGTTCTTTATCAAATAGAACATAAGCTAATCACCTAACTAAATCACACATATATAAAACAATAAGTATGATGGGTCCAGAAACTAGGATAACTACTTATGATTCTTTGCTTAGCAATCAAATAGTGAGATGGCAGTCATCTAAGGATCATATAAGAATAGACAGAGAATAACATTCACTCATAAGTATAGACAGATAGGAAAGAAGAGATCTGATCACATCAATGAAAGAAGCTTATAGGCTTGAATATATTTAAGAATAAGTCTCTATTACAGTAGCAGCGCAGTGAATCCAAAAGCGAACCTTCAGCCTCAAGGACTGAATCCCCCCCCCCCTTTTGTTACATCAATAGTCTATGGCTTTATAGCCTTTACATGAGAAATCTAGAGCCTGAAAAGTAGGATCAGATTTACTTAAAATAGACAGTAAAACACTGTCACAAAAGAATAGGAAGAGATCCTAAAAAATAGGTCAACTCCTTATCTTTTATGATCTTTATCTCCTTCAAAATCTTTTCCAAGTGTAGAAAACCTTCCAAGGCTGTTGAATATCCATAGAAAACCAGATGGGTCGAATTTGCTATTTTTAGCCAAAAACTGTTTTCTGTGCCCAGAAAATAGGTGGTTATTTCCATTTTTCCACCATCTAAAATACCTCATACATCAAGAAAAAACCTTAAATATGATGTATTTAATTATAATGCATCTTAAGGAACCATTCTCGAGATGTTTGGCTGAGAAAAAGTTAGATCTGGGCAAAAATACGACCTCTCTGCCATGTTTGTGCTTTCGGTGGCTAATGAACAATTGAAATGTTCGCCTAAGCCACCGAAAATTCTGGAAATATTCCTCTCAAATATTCACCCATATATCTCAAATAAAAATATATTTTGGAAAAATGAGAGAGGTTTTTGTATATTGGTTTTTTTTGAGAAAAACCCTCTCTCATTTATTTGAGATTAATTTTTATTTGCCCGTGATCTTCATTTCAAAAACATGTGTCAAACAAGTAAATTCTAAGATCTGAAAATTAGGGCTCAGAGATGAATTTGATTCTCCCAATATATGACACCTGTAAAAAAATTGAGAGAGGTTATTGGTATTTGATATGTTAGGCACAAAAACCTCCGACCGTTTCTCAAAAGGATCTTCGAGTTGCTCAAAATCATTGTTTGAAAATGATGACTCAACCCAATAAAAACACAAAATTTATGTGCTTTCGGTGTCTAGGAGAGCCCCAAATTTCACGTTTAAGTTGCCGAAAGCTAGGATTTCAGTGGCTTAGAAGCCCTTTTGGAAAAGCGCTTAGCCACCGAAACCTGAGTTTTGATTTTTTTGAAGAAAAAACGAAATCTAATGTTTTTCAAACTTTATTACAGACATAAGGCTCTAAAAAATGAACCTTAAAAAATTTAGAAAAGTATTTTTCAATGACCTCCTATCACCTAAAATTAACAAATTTGACTATGTCATTTGAGGAGATAACATCTGGCTCCAACTGGGATGGGGACCTCCCTGCAAGGTTTCCAAGAACCTAGTAGTTCCAGTCGCCTTTAGCATTGGGTATGGAGTCATCTGGCCTTTGCGGTTGGAGACCTCCCTATGAGTTTTCCAAGAACCTAGCAGACCTTGTGCCTTTAGCATTGCACATGGAGTCATCTGGATTTTACAAATGATCTTTTGTGAACCTGTAGCCTACCTGTAGCTGATATCTGTAAACTTTCAAAACTTCCATTCTCAAGATCTACCTTTATTCATATAAACTGACTACTATTTCTGCTGCAAAATGGAAGAAAAAAAATGCTCAGGCAACGAGCTTATTTCCTACCCTACTCTACTCTAACCAACTCTGCAATTGGTTAAGTGAATGCTGACTTCCATAACAGCCATTCAAACAATTTACAAATTGAATAAACTTTGTCTCTATCATTGATCAACAACTGAGTTCTGAAATGTAACAACAACAATAAGAACTCTTTCTGGAAACCATACTCACTTGAAAACATGGGCGAGCTGAAGAAATCTAAAACCTTCTAGCTCTCTGAAAAATATAGCTCCATGAATGCTACCACCGGATCCTTGAAAGGAAGATCAGAAACATGTTGGTCTTTGGGAAACTACTGCACATCTATAACAACCTCTTGCTTGTTGGGTATGTGTTATATTCTTTGCATGTGTGTGTGTGTGGGCACGTCAGATACGAAAAAAGTGTCTGACGATCCCTTCACCTAGAGCTCTGTTGTGTGCGTCGAGTGCTTTCCTAGGGGGGGGTAGGTATTCTCCCCCCTAGTTACGCGCAACGTTCGGCAACGGGAAATAGCCCGGGGCAGCGCCCCGAAATTTTTTTTTGGGCGGTTTTTGCTATTTTTAGCGGATTTGTAAACTAATCCCGGATTAAGGGATTAGAGTTTTGGTATCTACGGAATACCTAAAAACATTGTATATATTGTATGACGAATGGTGAAATTCAATATAATGAATAGAAGAAAGGTTTTCCCGGTTGAGGGTTTCCAGTATAAAATCTCTGTGTATTCTGTGTATGAGCCATTGATTAATTTTTGTCTTGCTTAAGAATCTATATGCTTTTCTTTACTTCGCAGGTTTAAAACTTACATTGCTTAGCCATGACTGTTCCTTTGCTAGAAGACTGATCACCTTCTAGTTCTCTTATAATCAGATCTTGATCATCAATCATTAGATCTTTTTCTTCGAAAAAGTACTCAGAAAATGATGACAGAGCAATGTTTAAATGACAAGGATTATGATCAGCTAGGAACATGTAGTTGCCAATGTAATCATTGGTTACCAAAGATTCATTCTGATTTACAAACTGATCACGAACTTCAGACTCATACCTGTCTCTAGAGTATTCTGCAAATAATGAAAAATATGATTATGAATTTGAAATGAACTCACATGCTCGCTATTGTTCCAAATCTTCTTCGACCTCATTACTCTCTTGCTCAAAATATGAAGTATATTGACATTTGGCTTGCTCATGTGCTCGCAGATTTTCAGAGTCAACCTGCATTCTGATCCACCTGGATGCACAGATATTCTCCTCTACCTCTTGCACATCTTCAAACAACTGGGTTAAGGATGAAGACTTCCTTTCTAGCAAAAGAAGGGCAAGTTCTGAATGAAGACCTATAACATAATGTATCATGACAATTGTCTCTATAGGGTGGACCTCCAAAGGCATGTTATGGTAGATTCTGAAAAATATTCAATTGAAGATAGACAAAGCTTCATATTGCTCTCTCTTCAAAGAATAAAAATCAGCAAGGTATGAATCCAGTGGTTTGTACTCACCCCAATACTGCAAGAAAGCATTAAAGAACTCGATCCAAGAGCCAATAGAATCATCTCTCAGACCCTTAAACCATTCAACATCATCTCTGATCAAATATTTAGAGAAAAATATCATGATCACATCTTCATGAACAATCTCAAAACACTCAACAAAATCCTCAAAGGATTCCAAGTGCCTCTCAACTGAAACTTGATTCTCTCCAGAAAACTGGGGAAGGTATTCATAACAATCAAGATGATAAGGATGAAGGAGACAGGGCAACCTCAAAGGATTGAACATCTTCATCCTGATATTAATTTGAAAAGCAGTGGGCTACTCTTGAGGGATGAGAGGTTGATGAAAAGGTTCAACAGTAATGACAGCAGGAACTGAAGTCTGAGTAGGTTTAGAATCAATCTTAATTTCCTCCAGGTTATATGGTTGATTAGTTTCAAAAGGAATTTGGATATAATGATCATCCTTATGAAAGTGTTGAGGTAAAGCTGTTGAATCTACTTCTACAATGCAAGCAGGCTGCAAGCTTTCCTCTTCATATACAAGAAGAATGATAAGTTTCGGAATATACAAAATAGAAAATAATTCTCTTAACATGCGAAGGAAAAAGCATGAAAGAGCTGATAAAGAAATACAACAGTTCATGAAGCAGACTGATAAACTGATACTTGGATTTGGAATTTAGCCTCTTCATCTTCTGTCAATCAGATCCTTCCCAGTGAAGTTTTTATTAAATTCGGATGGATCAGGGAAATAGAGGGCTTTGTAAATCTGCCCTAGCAGCAGGGCTAGATTTTCTTCTCCTTTAACAAATAGATTTTGCAGAATAGACTCTATCATAGGCAGACTGATATATGTATAGGTATAGAGCTTTTCTGGTTCTGTTTGCAAAGAATTCAGAGAAGAAGAACAGTCCTCTTCAGGGGCAGATTGTTCAACTTTTTCCCTAAACTATGTAAATAAATATTCTCATGAAAAGGATTTATGACAACAAAATCTATAGAAGGTTCATCACCTTTTAAATCCTCTGATTGAACTACAATTTTCTGAGAGGAAGAAGATGCAACAGAAGTAGACTAAATGGAAGGTGTTCTAGGTACAGATAAAGAAGTAGTACCTCTTGAGATACCTGATCTAGATGTCCTTGCTACTCTGGAAGATTTCCTTTGTAGAGCTCTTCTTCTTCTGATAATATTCTCTGGGTCTGCAACAGGTGTTGTTGGTAGCCTCTGTTGATTCTCTCTGGTATGAGCTCTCTTCGGAGCCACAATTCTTCAATGGAGTCGCCAGATAGAAGATTACAACCAAGTAAATGTCCAGGCTTTGTCTATCATCAAAGTTGGATCTATGTCATGTCCTAAGGAAGCTGAGCTTCAATCTCCTCTCCCCGACAATGGTGCCAATTTGTTATCACTCCAGGAAACTCTTATAGGTTGAGCTCGAAGATGCCTGGTAACTTAACTAATTCTCTCAATGACTAACTCAATGATGGCTATGGGGTTGGATCAAGATGAATATCTACTAACTAGACCATTTATTGAAGACTGTCTAGTGATATTCAAACAGTATAAGGCTCTCAAGAGATGAAATCAGACAGGTTGTTTATCAAATAGAACAAAAGCTAATCACCTAACCAAATTACACATATATAAAAAAATAAGTATGATGGGTCCATAAACTAGGATAACTACTTATGATTCTTTTCTTAGCAATCAAATAGTGAGATGATAGTCACCTAAGGATCATATAATCATAGACAGAGAATAACATTCACTCATAAGTATAGACATATAGGAAAGAAGAGATCTGATCACATCAATGAAAGAAGCTTATAGGCTTGAATATATTTAAGAATAAGTCTCTATTATAGTAGCAACATAGTGAATCCAAAATTGAACCTTCAGCCTCAAGGACTGAATTTCCCCCCCTTTTTTACATCAATAGTCTATGGCTTTATAGCCTTTACATGAGAAATCTAGATCTTGAAAATTAGGATTAGATTTACTTAAAATAGACAGTAAAAAATTGTCACAAAAGAATAGGAAGGGATCCTAAAAACTAGGTCAACTCCTTATCTTTTATGATCTTTATCTCCTTCAAAATATTTTCCAAGTGTAGAAAACCTTCAAAGGCTGTTGAATATCCATTGAAAACCAGATGGGTCGAATTTGCTATTTTTAGCCAAAAACTGTTTTCTTTGCCCAGAAAATAGGTGGTTATTTTCATTTTTCCACCATCTAAAACACCTCATACATCAAGAAAAAACCTTAAATATGATGTATTTAATTATCATGCATCTTAAGAAACCATTCTCGAGATGTTTGGCTGAGAAAAAGTCAGATCTGGACAAAAATACGACCTCTCTACCATGTTTGTGCTTTCGGTGGCTAATGAACAGTTGAAATGTTTGCCTAAGCCACCGAAAATTCTGGAAATATTCCTCTCAAATATTCACCCATATATCTCAAATAAAAATAGATTTTCGAAAATTGAGAGAGGTTTTTGTAGATTGTTTTGTTGTGAGAAAAAAACCTCTCTCAGTTATTTGAGATTCATTTTTATTTTCCCGTGATCTTCATTTCAAAAACATGTGTCAAACAGGTAAATTCCGAGATCCGAAAATTAGGGCTCAGAGATGAATTTGATTTTCCCAATATATGACACCTGTAGGAAAATTGAGAGAGATTATTAGTATTTGATATGTTAGGCACAAAAACCTCTGACCGTTTCTCAAAATGATCTTCCAGTTGCTCAAAATCATTGTTTGAAAATGACGAATCAACCCAGTAAAAACACAGAATTTCTGTGCTTTTGGTGGCTAGGAGAGCCCCAAATTTCACGTTTAAGCTGTCAAAAGCTAGGCTTTCGGTGGATTAGAAGCCCTTTTGGAAAAGCGCTTAGCCACCGAAACCTGATTTTTTATTTTTTTGAAGAAAAAATGAAATCTAATGTTTTTCAAATTTTATTATAGACATAAGGCTATAAAAAATGAACCTTAAAAAATTTAGAAAAGTATTTTCAATGACCTCCTATCACCTAAAATTAAAAAAATTGACTATGTCATTTGAGGAGATAACAAAATGAGCATTTTCTTGTAGTGTTGCAATTGATTAATCAACAATAGAGGAATGGTAGTCACTTCCCTTTCTTAATTACATTGATGATAAATGAACTGTTGCTCCATAATTGTATTATAGATTCAATAGTGTCCACGAATGTTATTCCTTTGAAAGTCATGAATAATTTCCCTCAATGTCATGCACCCTTATAGGAATGCATGTGCTATGGATTCAAGAGAAATCAAGGTGTGTGGCCTGATCAAGGATCTCAAGGTTAGGTCAGCGGCCTACCTAGATATATCTGTCTATATGGATGTAGTTGTGTTTGATATCTTTGATGCATGGGGTATGCGCTTGTCAAGGAAATGGGTTGTCAATCTAGGGGGTAGTATTCAAATGGATTTATCATATGCCATTATACCCACATGTGAGAACACGTATGTCACATTGTAAAAATAACCAATGAAGAAGTGTCATGTTGAAGATCTAGATGATTCGATGAATGAGTTGGTTTCCATAGAAGACGACCTTGTGAATTATGCCATATTAGCGCATTCCATAGCCTCAGAGAAGAAAAATGATCCCAAGAAAGTAAGTAAGTGTTAGTACTTGTTTTTGCAATGACTGTTGAAATATTATTTTCCTTTCCCTATCCTTTCCTAGCATTACTTTACATTTTGTTTTCTTCTTTTGTAGTTTTAAAAATGTGTTTGCATTATCCTTTTTGAGTGCCTTTTAACATGCATTAGTGTGATTAATCTTAGAATTAGACATTTAGGATATGTCCATCAAATCAAGTCTTTTTCTCATTTCAAATTTGAAATTTTTCTTATGGGAAAAGGCACTACAAGAATACCATTATTCTTGTAGCTCCAGGAGTAATCATCATTTTGCATGCGCCACTTCACAAGATCATGTCAGAGGATGCCCGAGATATTATCCTAAAAACCAGCATGATTGACGATTAAAGATCAAATTCGTGTCCCCGGTTTTATACTCATTCGAAGAGATCGAGGTTGTACTCCTTCACTCTAAATCATATCAAAGGTTTGTTGGTTTCATATCATGATGGCTAATAGATTACACCTGAGTCTTTCATTGTATTTGGTTTTAGTTTATAAAAGCTTTGCAGGTCGCCAACCTCTTCCACAACATTTTCAGAAGATCTATAGTTGCTGCTGACAGAAACCCTATACAGACTTTGAAATTCAGTGATCTACATTATGACACCTAAGAAAAGAGGGCAAGTTACAGGACTAGAACCAGAGGGTGTTGAATTTCTTGAAAATTACCCAGATATTTCACAAAGTTTTAGAAGGGCAGGGTGGTTTAACTTTTGCTTAATTATACAAGGCTATCATGAGCGAATTTCTTTGATGTTTGCTCAGAACTTTGATGGATTCACAACAATGGTGGGGAAGGTTTTAATTCATGAGACAAAACATTCAATCGGGACAACATGTAGGTTATCCATGTATAGAGAGAGATGGTGGAAGAAGGAAGAGATGCCAATGCAATTTGTTAACCATTTTTTCCCCCATAACACCAATATCCTAACTGGAGTCAAGGTATCCCACAGAGCTGGTTGAAGGAGTTGCAAACTGCCCTAATGGTGATTCACAAGTATATTACCCATGAAGGACATTTTTTTTTTTCATCTTTATCACATCATGTTGTTATTGCACTTGAATGGTGACATCCCTCTATGTCTACCATTCTTTTTATTAGAAATCCTCACAAAAATGTCTAAGAGAATACAATCTAATCCTGACTCTTTTTCACCAAAGACTAATTAAATCCCTGGTCCTGTATTCTTTGGGAGAAGTCCACCACCCTTGGGACTAGATAATTGAATCTCTTGATCTTCAAGCACATAAATCTAAACATAAAATTTCTCCTAAATAGAAATCTAAAAAAGAGAAAAAGGTTTCTAAAACCCCTATTGTTACAGTGAAAGAAAGTTGGCCCTGTAGCCAAGATCACCAAAACAAAGAAAAAGAAATAGAAAACAGAGGTTGAATTGGATATTCATACTCAATATGAAGTTGCTTGTTCCAAATTATGAGCCTGAAGACAACAAAGGAATCCATATCAGAGAATCAATAATAATAAAAAAAAGACAGAAATCAAATACAGGCAATACTCTGTTTTTTTCTTCTTGTTTTAGTCCTTATCTTCAAGAGCATTTTATGAAACGATGGAGATGAATTCTTTGAAAAAAAAGAGGTTTTTGTTGGGAATGGGCCCCTTCAAAAAAACCTCATTTTTTACACATCTATCACAATTTAAGAGTTTCAAATATATCTTTGAGGCCTATTTTTCAGAGATTTCACAATAAATGATTTCCTGTTTTAGTGACCAACTTTTGGTGAGGTTTCAAAGCAGCTGGAGATGAAGTTTTCGAAACAAAAGAGGTTTTTGTTGGGAATGCCCCCTTTCACAAAAACCTCTCTCTATTTTTACACAACTATCACAGTTTGGGAGATACAAAGATATTTTTGGACCCTATTTTTCAAGAATTTGCCAGATTTATTTTCCTAAAAAATCTCATGGACAACAATTGATAAGCCACCTCATCAATTCGACTTGGAGATCAGATCTAATCTCCTCCTTGTTTATTTGAAACAAAAACTAAATATAGATGAGGAGGTTTTCAGATCCATTTCTTTTGGATCTTAATAAGTATGTATTCTTTCTATATAAACTCTGTAGAAGGAGAAGTTAGGGGTTGATACTAAATGGAAAAGGATTTTTGATGTTCAGATTTATATTCTTGTCTATATTTCTTACTAAAATGCATGTTTGATCTTGTGCTAAGCAATTGATTATTTTTTGTTTGTGAGTAAGTCAGTGGAAATTTTGTTGTTTTCTTGTTCATAATCAGATTTGTTTTCAAGTACATGTCTCTTTTCTATTAAATGATATTTGGGATTAAAGAGTTTCATATGTGAGTGGACAAATTGAAATCTTACATACTTCTTTCTTTTTATACTCTTTTTCCATCTGATTATTGAATTGACTACCATTTACTAAGTCAGTGAGATATGGATTTGCTTTTGGCTTTGTGAATTGATATCATACATTATCATTGACCCCGACCTCCAGACCAGTTGAAAAACCAATTTAAATATTTATCCATAAAACCATTGCAATAACTTGATGATGCCCTAGCTTTCCCTCTCACAGTCAAGTGCAACTTTAGGGACTAACATATTTTGGCGTTGTTGTCGGGGACGTAGGAACGAAGAATTTATCCTTGGGAGAACGAAAAAAGATCAATTCTAGCTCTTGATAGTGAACATGAGTTGGAATTTTTATGACTGTATCATTCACCTGGTGACTCCATGAAGGAAGAATCCATCGGTGACTCCACCGATCCAAGATGTCGAAGGCTATGGAATCTATGTTGGCACATAGGTTTGCACCATTTAATTTCTCAGCTATTGTTGATTTCTCTAATGATGTTCCCACTATAGATACATGGGGAGATTTCCTTCCACGGTTCAGAGAAAAGGATGCGGACAATCCGTCACTACATTTGATTGAGTTTCATCAATGCATGGATCAGTTGAATATTCATCATGAAGACGTATTGATGAAAATGTTTATGTACTCTTTGGAGGGTGATGCACATGTCTGGTACAGATCTCTTCATGTTTCTAGCATTTATTCTTTAAGAGAATTTCATGCTGCATTCAATGAGCAATGTAAAAGGTATTTTCCAACTGAGGTTCTTTTGGTAGATTGGTGTGAGCAATGTAAATCATGATATTATTCTCAAGAAGTTGTTCTTAATACATATGATGAAGAATATGAAGAATCATTAGATGTTTATGTTGTTTCAAACGTTGATAAAGGGAAACCTATTTATGATGAATACCCAGATAAAGTACAAAAGTTGTCTATCCAATTTTGCATTGATTTTTGTAGTAGAAATGAACCTATATTTGACAGCTATGAATCAGATGTATTCGAGGAAAATGAGGGAGATGAAGAACAATTCACAAATTTTTATTCCTCATCAACTGTTGTGCAACAATTTCAGAAAGCCAGTAATTCAACATATGACATTCTTGAATCAGGGTTTGAGGGAACAGTTCAAATGAGGCAAGATTATATTAAGCTTGGGGTTCCATCTCTTCCAACTGATGAAACTATATTGCATCCCCTTGTTTCCCACAATGATATTGTTGTTGTTAAATGAATTTTTGCACAAAAAATATATCAACAGTTCCAGGGATTCATTGTTGCCCCTTATTGTAATAAAAAAATGTTTGTTCAGAATTTGTCGGAAAAACCACAGTGCTATTGATAGCTTGTCGTCAAATGAGTAAAAAAATGTTATTTGTTTGTTGTTTCAAGGAAATCAAGTGGATTATGGTCTCACAAATACAACATAAATTGCATATGGACAGTTTGGGTTTTTTCATCCACTTCAATTTTTTCATTTTATATATGATCCATTAGCTGTCTACATGGAGTCAATGTTTCTAGAGGTTCAAAATTTTGCAACATTTGGAATTAAAGAAAATTGCAGTTGTACGTATGGGCTGCCCATTCATTTTTTGTTGCAAAAATCTCAGTTTAATAAATTTTCTTATTTCCCTGCAAGGAAGAATACCATCTTGTCAGTGAAATGATTTCATGGTTTTATTCGAAATTCCCCTACACATGATTAGAATGATGTCAATAGGTTAGGAGAGTAGGATGGTTGAATAAGATCACATATTAGCAGTTTGTCTTCAGCTTGTTGTAGATTAGCATGGATAATTGACTCCATAGCCCAATGAAAAAACACTGGTACAGATAAAAAAATTTATTTTCAAATTGATGGTTGGGTATCCATTTCTTTGGGCTTTGCAGAGTTGTTTGGGCACAATGTGTGATTTGGGTTTTAGTTTCTTTCAGTGGATATGAGTAGTTTTAGTATGCAATATATTGTTTTCATCTTCCGGTTACAGGGATATAGGTTGCAGTGGTAAATCAAGGCACATTGGTCTGCGTGTTCTTGGATCCTCACAGGGAGGATTCCATCCCCAGAAGGAGCCAATGTTAGTACTTGATTTTGCAATGACTATTGAAATATTATTTTACTTTCCCTATCCTTTCCTAGCATTACTTAACATTATGTTTTCTTCTTCTGCAGTTTTAAAAATGTGCTTGCATTATCCTTTTTGAGTATTTTTTAACATGCATTAGTGTGATTAAGCTTAGAATTAGACATTTAGGATCTGTCTATCAAATCAAAAGTATTTTTCTCATTTCAAATTTCAAATTTTTCTTATGGGAAAAGGCGTTATTCTTGTAGCTCTAGGAGTAATCATCATTTTGCATGCGCCACTTCACAAGATCATGTTAGAGGATGCCTGAGATCTTATCCTAAAATCCAACATGATTGACGATTAAATATCAAATTCGTGTCCTCAGTTTTATACTCATTCGAAGAGATCAGGGTTGTACTCCTTCACTCTAAATCATATCACAAGTTTGTTGGTTTCATAGAATGATGGCTACTAGATTACGCATAAGTCTTTCATTATATTTGGTTTTAGTTTATACAAGCTTTGTAGGTCACCAACCTCTTCCACAACATTTTTCAGAAGATTTATAGTTGTTGTTGACATAAGCCCTAGACAGACTCTAAAATTCAGTGATCTACATTATGACACCTAAGAAAAGCGGGCAAGTTACCTGACTAGAAACAAAGGGCGATGAATTTATTGAAACTTACCTAGATATTTCGCAAAGGCTCAGAAGGGCATGGTGGTTTAACTTCTTCTTAATGCTATAGGGCTATCATGAGCGAATTTCTTTGATGTTTTCTCAGAAATTTGATGGATTCACAACAGTGGTGGGGAAGGTTTTAACTCATGTGACATAGCATTCAATAGGGACAACATGTAAGCTATCCGTGTATGGAGAGAGATGGTGGAATAAGGAAGAGATGCCAATGCAATTTTTCAACCAATTTTTTCTCCCAGAACACCAAGATCCTAACTGGAGTCAAGGTATCCCACAAAGCTGGTTGAAGGAGTGGAAAAATACCCTAAAGGTGATTCATAGGTATATTACCTGTGAAGGAAATTTTTAATTTGTTCATCTTTATCACATCATACTGTTAATGCACTTTAATGGTAACATCCTTCTATCTCTACCATTCTTTTTATTAAAAAGCTTGACAAAAATGTCTAAGAGAATACAATCTCATCCTAAGTCTTTTTCACCAAAGACTGATTAAAACCCTAGTCATGTATGCTTTGGGAGAAGTCCATCGCCCTTGAGAATAGATAATTGAATCTCTTGATCTTCAATAACATAAATCTAAACATAAAATTTCTCCTAAACAAAAATCTAAAAAAGAGAAAAAGGTTTCGAAAACCCCTGCCGTTACAGTGAAAGAAAGTTGGCCTTGTAGCCAAGATCACCAAAACATAGAAAAAGAAACAGAAAACAGAGGTTGAATTGTATATTCATACTCAAGATGAATTTTTTTGTTCCAAATTATGAGCCCGAAGACAACAAAGGAATCCATATCATAGAATCAAGAAAAAAGAAGAAAGACAAAAATCAAATATAGGCAATACTCTGTTTTTTTTTCTCTTGTTTTAGTCCTTATCTTCAAGAGACGTTTATGAAACGATGAATATGAATTATTTGAAACAAAAAGAGGTTTTTGTTGTGAACATTCCCCTTCACAAAAACCTCTCTCATTTTTTACACATCTATCATAGTTTAATAATTTTGAATATATCTTTGAGGCCTATTTTTCATATATTTTACAATAAATGATTTCATATTTTAGTGACCAATTTTTGGCGAGGTTTCAAAGAAGATGGAGATCAAGTTTTGGAAACAAAATAGGTTTTTTTGGGGAACGTGCTCCTTCACAAAAATCTCTCTATTTTTACACAACTATCACAGTTTGGGAGATACAAAGAGATTTTTGGACCCTATTCTTCAACAATTTGTCAAATTTATTTTCCTAAAAAAATCTCATGGACAACAGTTGATAAGCCACCTCATCAATTTGAATTGGAGATTAGATATGATATTCTCCTTGATTATTCGAAACATAAACTAAATATATATGAGGAGGTTTTCAGATCCATTTCTTTTGGATCTTATAAATATGTATTATTTCTATATAAACTCTGTAGAAGGAGATGTTAAGGGTTGATTGGTTGGGAACCATTAGCCAGTTTTGAGAAGACATTGTAAAGAAAAGAACTATTTCATCTTGATACTAAATGGAAAATGATTTTTGATGGTCATATTTCTATTGTTGTCTATATTTCTATCCTTTTCTCACTTGAATGCATGTTTGATCTTGTGCTAAGCAATTGATTATTTTTTTGTTTGTGAGTAAGTCAATGGAAATTATGTTGTTTTCTTGTTCATAATCAGATTTGTTTTCAAGTACATGTCTCTTTTATCTTAAATGATGTTTGGGATTAAAGAGTTTCATATGTGAGTGGACAAATTGAAAGCTTACATACTTCTTTCTTTTTATACTCTTTTGCCATCTGATTATTGAATTGACTAAAATTTACTAAGTCAATGAGATATGGATTTTCTTTTGGCCTTTTGTGAATTGATATCATACATTATTATTGACCCCAACCTTCAGACCAATTAAAAAACCAATTTAAATATTTATCCATAAAACCATTGCAATAACTTGATGATGCCCTAGCTTTCCCTCTCACAGTCAAGTGAAAATTTAGGGACTAACAATAAGTACAATTGGAGAATGGATTTTGATGGAGCCCAATCTAGGACTAGTGTAGTTGCGGGAATACTTTTCATCTCCCCTCATGGTGAAATCACAAGTCTCTTACATGCTGGAGTTTGATTGTGTGAACAATGTGGTCGAGTATGAAGCATTGCTTCTTGGTTTTGATTTGGCAAGAGACATGGGCATCAAGGTTTTAAAAGTTATAGTGGATTTAGATATGGTGGTCAAATTTAAGGATCAATTCGGTGCAAAGAATGGAAAAATGAAAATATATAGGAATGCAGTATGGGACATTATAGAGTTATCCTATGCTTTATCTGTAGATGCAGTCCCAAGAGACTAAAATATATAAGTAGATGCATTGGTAGTGGCAACTTCTACTCTTCAACCATGTAGATGAATAATTGTAGGAGAAAATAAGATGTAGGTCATTTTTAGACGTTCCGTGCAAAACAAGTTTGAGCATTGGCAAGTTTTCAATGATGATGCACAAATAGTAAGGTTTTTGAACAACCTACATGAATTTTCTTAGTGTCAGATTAATTTCTAAGGAGAAGGAAATGATGGTCTTGAAGTTATGGAGCTAAGGGACAATAAGATCTCAAAAGGGTTGATTCCTTTGAAGACAATTTTTGATAGGCATGTCATGTAGAATTAGAAAAAGGAAGTGAGCAAACCTAAAGATAGTATCGAAATAAACATTGAGTTAACAGAAAATCCTAAGCTTATTAGAACTAGAAATAATACTTCAACAGATGAAACACGGGAAATATAGATCTAATCGGAGAATACATAGATGTCTTTGCATTGTCATATGATGATCTTAAATCATGTGAGGGAGATATCATCTAGCACACCATTCCTATAAAGAAAGATGGGAATCCATTCAGGCATAAGCTAAGGTGCATAAGCCCTAAATTGTCTCCCATTATTCGGAAAGAGCTTGAAAATATGTTGACTACTCAAATCATTGCACCTACAAGACATTTTTCCTGGGTGGAAAACTTGGTAGCAGTGAGGAAGAAGAATGGTGAAATCAATTTTTTTGTTGATTTCATAAATCTGAATAAATTGCCTCTCAAATTTAATTATCTACTTCCAAATATTGAGAACTTATTGCAAAGGGTCACATGATTGGGTATCTAATCTATGTTGGATGTTTTTTTAGGATATAATCATGCATTATTAAAGAAGGAAGATTAGCACAAGACTTCTTTCACTACACCATGGGGAACATTTGAATATTTGAGAATAGCATTTGGGTTATTAAATGTAGGATCAACATTTCAGAGAGCAGTGGATTTTTCTTTCAAGGATATTATTGGTAAGATCATTGAAATTTATTAGGATGATTTGAATTTGTTTTCAAAGGAAAGAAGTGCCCATGTTCACTATCTTAGGTAGGTATTTCAAAGATGTATAAAGTATGAGATATTGTTAAATCCAAAGAAGTCGTTTTTTGGAGTTGAAGGAAAACTCCTTGAGAATATAATATTAAAAGAAGGGATTAAAGTTGACCCATCCAGAATAGAACCAATCCAACAAATCTCATTTCCTAGAAGCAAGAAAGAAGTGCAATCTTTCTTTGGTAAATTTCATCAGAATCTTTATACCCAACTTTGCAGAGATTACCAAGCCCATATCTAGCTTGAGGAAGAAGGATCAAGAGTTCAAGTGGAATGATTAGAGTAAGAAGGCATTTCAAGAAATCAAGGAAGCAATTGTGACAACACCAGTGTTGGTGAGCCTTGATTACTCAAAGGACTTTTAGATATTTTCATTTGCATCGGAAGACATTGTAGTAGGTGTAATACTACAAAAGAATGATTAGAATATGGGATAGTCCATAAAATTTATGATCAAGGTACTCATAGACCTAGATTTAAAGTATGCTATCATGGAGAAACAAGTCTATTCTCTCATGCAAGCACTAAATAATTTTAGAGGTTACGTAAGATATTCCAAGATAACTGAATATGTTCCTCACTCAACTATTAAATATATTTTGGTTCAATAGGATTGTTTGGGTATCAAAGGAAAATGGGTGTTCGAAATTAAAGAGTATGATCTGGAGATGAGGCCAACCAAGTTGGTTAAAGGACAAGGATTGGCCAAGATGCTTATAGAGGGTAATGAAAGAGCTCTGAACATGAATGAAAAGAATGGTCCGTAAATGGTTTCTATGGGTGTTGGAAGAATTAAAGAAATATGAATGGTACTCAGATATTATTTATTATTTGAAGAACCTAACATGTCTAGATCATTTGGTTGATCACAAGATAGGAGCCTTGAGGTTGAAAGAATCTTAGTATTATATGATTCAAGTGGGTTTGGATTGGAGAAACCTTGAAGTTTTGGTCTTGAGATGTGTTGATGATGTTGAAGCTCAAATGTTGATGACATAATTGCATGCGGGATTGTGTGGAGGAAATTATGCAACTAGAACTACAACTCATAAAATCATGAGGGTTGGATATTATTGTCCGTTGGTATTTTATCATGTCCATGGTTTTGTTAGACCATGTTAGCCATGTCAGTTATTAGTAGGTAGGAAAAATTTGATAGTCTTCTTTAAAGCATGTGGTAGTAGAGGCACCATTTTGTAATGAGGCCTAGATTTCATTGGTGAATTCAAAGAAAACTTTAGCAATGATTTTCGATGGATTCTTGTGGTTGCAGATTATTTTAATAGGTGGGTTGAGGCAATACCCATGAAGAAGGAAACTGAAAAAGTGGTCATGGACTTTTTGGAGGATAAGATAATTACAATGTTAAATGTTCTGGAAAAAATCACTATTGACAATGCCAAAGAACTTAATTCAATAGATTTATCAACCTTTTGTTTCAACTATGTCATTGTCCTATCCCATTTTTCCAACTATTTCACACAAGGGAATGGTTTAGCTAAGTCAAGCAATAAAAATCTAATGATTATCATCAAGACGATTGTGGGTGATAACAAGTAGAATTGGGATAGCAAAATTAAGCATGCATTATGGGAAGATTGGATAACAAAGAAAGAAGCTACAGGAAAGATCCTATTTGAGTTGGTATACAGGATGGATGTTCCATTGATTATTCATTTGAAGGTCCCAATACATTAGTTACTGTAGTGATTCACATCAAACGAGGAAGAAATTCAGGTGAGAGTGAACCATCTTGTAGAGCTTGAGGAAAATTGACAAAATGCATTTGATCATCCGGTTGAGAATCAAGATAAGGTCAAAGGAACATTTGACAAAAGGGATCGTTCGATGAGTTTACAGAAGGGTGACCTAGTTTTCATGTGGGATAAGAGGAAAGAGAAATCGGGAAAGCATGGACATTTTGATTGCTTATGGTTGATCCCTTACGGGATTGAAGATGTTGTAGGTGCAAATTCTTTTTATTTCAGCCACCTAGGTGGGCAAAAGATGCATCTACTCGTGAATGGGCAAACTCTAAAGAATTATCATTATGATGGCAATTATTTCCATAAGTAGATTAGTAGAATAGGAGATGAATAAGCTCGTATGAGCAATGGATTATAGATAGTTGTTTGGTTACATGCTGCATTGACATTTTGGCTCATGTCTTGTTTTAGAGTTGTTTTTGACATCATGCATTAGACTATATGAACATTGTGTATTGGTTTTGATCTTATTGTGTGGATTTTTGGGTGAGAAGTCTCATTCCGCCACAGGTTCTTATCTCTTTCATCTTGAGATGTATCGGGTATTTCTAGATTTTGGATTTCTCACGCACTATGTTTTAGAGCACATGTCCCCATGTTGGGGCTAGTTGTTACCCCTCATATTGTATTGTTAATTAAGGCTGGTTGTCATTGATGTCAACCCTTGAAGAAAGACCCATAGCACAAAGTTTTGGGTAATGGACCCAATAGTGTTTGATGTAAATATGACTCATTATTGTTTTGTCATGGCTGATAAGAAGTAAATATGGATGAACTCCAAAGTGGTTCCCTTATGGTGAAATCCCTCACGGGAAGACGATTTGTGGAGTAAGAGAACCCATGATTAATTATGGAATAATGAGATGAGGGAAAGTGAATTTGTCAGGGAAAATATCCTAGATGGATATTTCTTGTCATGTCATTTCTGGTGGTATGTGGAATGTCACATAATTCCTCACGGTT
>ML801344.1:138742-179671 GCA_009831015.1 Picea engelmannii
GTAAGCTCTCTCACTTAAATCCTCATCTATCTAAAGTTAAATGTTTTAATTGCAATAGGCTAGGACACTATGCAAAAGATTGCAGGAATCCTCCCTCTCAGCAGAGAAGAAAAGGAAGATTTCAAGCCTCAATTGCCACTGAAGAGGCTAAACCCCAAGAAGAGCCTCAAAGAAGACAAACCAGAGCTACCACTAAAGAGCAAGAACCATAAAAGGAATACTACCTCATCTCAGCTCTTTCCGTCTCTATCACCAAATCAGAGGAGATTTGGCTAATAGACAGTGGTTCTTCCAAACACATGACCAACTTCAAACAAAACTTTGCAAATTATCAAGACAAGAAATTCAAAGCAAAGGTTGAGCTAGGTGATGACGACACCTATGACATAAAAGGTTTTGGCTCTACCTCCTTTCAGTTTCTCTCAGGTAATATCTTTCATATTGATGAAATTCTTTATGTACCTGGTTTAAAGAAGAATTTAATTTATGTTCCAATCTTAGAAAGTAAAGGTTATTCAGTAGTTTTTTCAAAGGGCAAAGCCCTCTTATGGTCCTCAAATGAAGATTTAAGTACTGCTATAACAATTGGAACTCGTGAGTGTGGAATTTACAAGCTTTCAGGTCAAGTCGTTCAAGCTCTAGTTCATGAGACGATCAATCCCTGTGAGCTTTGGCACAGGAGACTTGGACACCTCAACTACAATGCACTCCCAGGTTTGTAAAAGATGGTGACAGGTATGCCAATATTTTCTGTTGAGCATAATAGTGTCTCTAAAGGTTGTTCACTTGGTAAGAACATAAAGAAACCTTATCCTCTCAGTAACAAAAAATCATATGAAATCTTAGACTTAATCCATTCTGATCTTTGTGGTCCTATGTTTGCACCCTCTATGAATGGTTGTATCTATTACATTATCTTTATTGATGATTGTTCACGTAAAACTTGGATTTACTTCTTAAAGACTAAAGATGAATCCTTTAGCAGATTTCAAGACTTCAAAAATCTTGTTGAAAATCAAACATGAAAGCGCATCCGAGTTTTTAGAACAGACAACGGTAAATAATTTGACTCCCTCAAATATGATGAACTCTATCGAGCTTCTGGAAATAAGAGGGAGTTGACCGTGCCATACAACCCTCAACAAAATGGTGTAGCTGAATGAAAGAACATAACCATCTGTGAAGCAGCCAGGGCCATGATGCATGATCAGAATTTGCCTCTATCTCTCTGGGTTGAGGCTGCCAGTACAACAGTTTACATACAAAATAGATGTCCTCACAAAGTCCTTGAAGCGAAAACTCCTGAAGAAGTTTTCACCGGGTGTAAACCCTCAGTTGAGCATCTAAGAATCTTTGGCAATCCAGTTTACATACACATACCAAAAGAGAAGAGGACTAAACTAGAGCCCTCTGGTAAGAAAGGATTTTTTGTGGGATACAGTGAGACCTCAAAAGCATACAGGATTTACATCCCTGGGCAAAAGTTCATTGAAGTAAGCAGAGATGTGACATTTCATGAAGAAACAACATTCCGTTGGGCCAGAGATCTTTTATGTGATACAGAGGAGCAGGAAGCTCCACCACTTGACTCTTCTTCTCCAGATGAACAGAGGGAGGAAACCTCTAAGATTGTAGCCGATCTATCAAGAAACTCTATTGAATTCCCAATGGAGTTACCTCCTGTCAAAAGGAAACCAGCTTGGTGTCGAGAAATATTGAAAGAAGTATAAAAACACTCAGCTCCGAAGGGCACCTTCAGAGAAAGCAAGAAACCAGATAAGTACTCCGGTCTAATAACTCAATTAAATACTGTAATTGATTCTGAACCTTCCACCTTTGCTGATGCTTCCAAACATCAAGTATGGAAGGATGCTATGAGCAAAGAATATGATTCTATTTTGAAGAATGATGTATGGACAGTAGTTCCTAAACCTCATAATAAATCTGTAGTGACTTCAAAATGGCTTTATAAGATAAAGCATGCAGCAGATGGCAGCATTGAAAAATACAAGGCAAGATTTGTGGCTCGTGGTTTCTCTCATAAAGAAGGTATCGACTACGACAAAATCTTTTCTCCAGTTGCCAGGTATTCTTCTATCAGAATCATCATTTCACTTGCAACAGTTTTTGGTTGGAAACTTCACCAGATGGACGTTAAGACTGTTTTCCTTAACGGTGAAGTTGAACAAGAGATTTACATTGGGCAGCCCGAAGGTTTCGTAATACACGATAAGAGATCTCATGTATGTAAACTCAAGAAATCTTTGTACGGGCTGAAAGAAGCTCCAAGAGCTTGGTATGGTAGAATTGATAGCTTTCTACAAAGTCTTGGATTCTCCAAGAGCATAGCAGATCCAAATCTTTATATAAAAATCATTCAAAATCATCCAGTTCTACTAGTCTTATATGTGGATGATTTGTTCCTCATTGGACAGGAAACCTTGATAGCTCAGACTAAGAGGGAGCTTTCTGAAGAATTTGAAATGAAAGATTTGGGGCTCATGCACTACTTTTTGGGCTTGGAAGTTTGGCAGAAACCAGGAGAGATCTTTTTCTCACAGAGTAAATATGCTATTGATATCCTTCACAGATTTGGCATGATGGACTGCAAGTCCATGACTACTCCAATGATCTCTAATTTAAAGAAACTCCAAGATAAAGTCACAGACTCAGATCCAAAAGACCCCACCTTGTATCGGCAGATCATTGGATCCTTGATGTATCTCATACATACGAGACTCGATATCTGCTATGCTGTAAATGCTCTTAGCCAGTTCATGTGTGAACCTAAACATATACATATGGTTGCAGTAAAACATATCCTGAGATATGTTCGGGGGACTATAGCGTATGGTCTCAAATACACATCCAATGGAGGTGTGATGCTACATGGCTTTACAGATTCAGATTGGATGGGCAGTGCAGTGGACCGGAAGAGTACTTTCAGATATTGCTTCAGTTTAGGTTCAACTATGATTTCCTGGTCCAACAGGAAACAGGGCTCCGTAGCCCAAAGCACTGCAGAGGCAGAATACATTGATGCTAGTGTTGCTGGGAGAGAAGCAGTGTGGCTCAAGAAGCTACTTTCAGACTTATTCAGCTCAGAGCTTGAACCCACAGTTATTCATTGTGACAATCAGAGCTGTATAAAACTCACTGAGAACCCGGTGTTTCATGACAAATCAAAATACATTGAGATGAGATATCATTATATCCGGGACATGATTCAGAAGAAAGTTCTCAGCATTCAGTATGTTCCGACAACAGAATAGACAACAGACATTTTCACCAAGCCACTATCCTTAACAAAGTTTGTATACTTTCGTGACAAGCTTGGTGTAGCTGAGAATGCCTCTCTTGCTAAGAGGGAGTGTTAAACTTATAAGCAGCTGCAAGAGTCACTCTCCTAGAGGATGGCTAAGACCCTAGACGAGATCTAGGGCCCCCAGTGCACTCTTGGGGTACTTGGTCTGGGACCAAACAGTCAGTGCCATGGCAAAAGACCCTTGTGAGGGCCCCCAGTATACGACTGGGGTTCTTGGTGAATAACCAAGCAGTAAAGACCCCTGAGAGGGCCCCCAGTATACAACTAGGGTTCTTGGTCTAGGACCAAGCAGTTAAAGCCCCTAGATAAGCCTAAGGCCCCTGGAAATGTCCAGGGTACCCATGCATACGGCATGGGTTGATCCTTGGTCTCTTACCTTGGTGGATAAAACCCCAGAAAAAGTTATGGGGCTACTTGATCCTCTATCAAGTATTTGATGGTACATGACCTTCCTTGAAGAAGGACACAACCACATGAGGGATAAGTCCCATATGCAGTGATGATAAAGTAATAGGTTCACCGTGTGATATGAAGGAATGAGTATTTCCACCTAGCAAACCCTCTTTTACCCTTGCATGTTTGGTTTGGGGTTTTGTTGTCTTATTCAAGGGTTAAAATAAAGTTAAAATTAAAATGTTTATTATCACATGTTTAAATTTAAATTTAAACATGTTATTTTAATTGTTTTATTTTAACCCTTGCCCTAGCCTAAAACTATAAATTAACCCCCCCCCCCACCTATCACTCACCTTTTATTTTCTTCAAGTGCAAGCGTTGATCTCTCTCTTCTAGTTGCGGCCTCCTTGTGTTTGTTGTGGGTGATCTCTAGTTGCGGCCTCCTTGTGTTTGTTGTGGGTGACCTTTAGTTGCGGCCTCCTTGTGTTTGTTGTGGGTGACCTTTAGTTGCAGCCTCCTTTGTTCTCTAGCAGCGACCTGTTTGTTTGTTGCAGGGCTATTCTTTGAGGGTAGAAGGTGCAGCCTCTTCTCCCTTTTGTTGTTGTTTGGTGTGGCTGCAAGGTGTGGCCCCTCTTTCTATTATTGCAGGTTGAGATGTATGGGTGCGACCCCATCTTATGTTTTGTTGAGTGAAGTCTCTAGGGTGCGGCCCCCTTTGGTTGAGTTACTTGTTTAGAGTGCTACCCCTCACAAGGTTTGCGGCCTCCTCCATTCTGCTGTTTTGAAGTATATAGGGTTGCAGCCACCCCTATCCGAGCTGTGTGGTAAATACAGTCCACTTCATTGCTATTTTAAAACCCTAGAGTACAGCCTCCTATACCCTGCTAAAATCAAGTTCACACACAGTCACCTTGTATTGAGTTTTTTTTGGTTGAGGGTTTGTTCCTGTGAGGGTTTCTAGTTCAATCCTATTGTGGAAAGAAAATTCTTTCATTCATTGGCATTGAGATCCATGAAAGATCTATGAACTGAACCTTTGTCTGAGCATACAAAAGGGTTCTACATATCCTATGGTTACTGTTTTTCTTCAAAGGTAAGGTTGTTGTATCAGGTAAGCTGCCTACTCAAATCTGAACTTGATTTTACTTCAGAATTGTTTTAATCCAGTTAGCATTGAGTAGATCTGAAGCTATGCTTTGAATTTTCAAGTTATTCTATTGTGTAATGATCAGACTAGTTGTTAGTTCTAAAAATTTGTGTATAGCCTTATAGATCTATTGTACTATTCAGTCTAATCCAGATCTGTTCACTGTTACATCAACAGAGTACTTTCTCATTAGATTAGAGTACTATCTCATTAGATCAGAGTTTCTATTTCTAAGTTTATTGTTGTCTCTCTTAGATCCTAATTCTAAGTGATTCTAACTCTGTTGATTTATAGATCTAGCTTCTTTGATCACTGAAATTAAAAGATACTATTGTTTTGCAAATTTACCCTAATTCTAACACATATTATGCCCGAAATGACATCCTTAGTGAATTTAATTTAAATATGCTCAATAACAACTCAAAATTATGGAAATCGTCGGAATGCAATGAAACCAAAGACACGTTGTGCAGAATGGATTCTGATGATGAAATATGATAAATAAGGTGAGTCAGGCCCATTAAAACCCCTCAGTACCTCATGATCTCGCTATTACCCCCAACTGGCTACTCTCACAGGCATCCCAATATGTAACATAGGTAAGTCCAAAAATGGGAACATTACAAAATCAATGGGATTAAACTTCAGATATGTCATCGTAGTTGTTAACCAATCAAAGTTTTTAATAATATTTTCTAATCAAACCCCAATATGATTGGTTGGTGCCTTGACCATTGGGTGATGGTGCCGATATGTTCAAGAGACAAGGTTTGGGAGAAGAGGGATGAGAAGAAAAGAGGAATTTAACAAGGAAACAACAATAAAGAATCCTATTAATTAATCAATTTCAGATCTGAACTATAATGCTAATGAAAGTAATAAAATGAGAGAATTTTCATAAACAATCACAAAACCACAAGGGACATGTAGTAACATCAACCAAAAATTTCATTTATCAGAGTTGCTTGAGTACACCAGAGTCTAAGAAAACTCAACTTTAAATCGACTTTAACCATGAAATCGTTGAACTTATCTTTAGAAGTGTCCTTCTTCAATGATCTCAATCACATGCTGAACTTGAACAAAAGCAGTGTCCAATCAATTCAGTTGTTTGGATTTTGACACTTGGAGTGGTTTATGATGACATGGAACCCCATCCTAGGTGGAGAGCTCCCTCTTATTGGCACATATATTGAGGCATTTCACATTGTTATAGTGTATTTTGATGGGGTTGTCCCTGCCTCCATGGAATTGGTTGAGCATTTGTGGACCTTACATGTTGATTAATGCCCTACTCCTTGTATCTAGATGTTTTCACATCCTTTGAAGAGTTGTTACACCTTGATGCTAAGTCATAGAGTTAGTTGAGGAGACATCTTGGCTTTGGAGACTACCTTTGACTTGTGATCACCATTCATGAGCCTCCATTCATCTCTCTTGAGGGCCGATCCATTGTTTGAGGACTTGATGGCACATATTCCTATGATTTTTATGGGACGTCTCACCTAGAGGAGCCACACATGCCACTGGGTTATTTGTTGCACATTTCTTGATGTTGGATTGTAGATCGATGTCTTGGAGAATTTTTAGAATGGATGTTGGAGCTATTTGACATGGTCTACCACCTATTTTGAGGAGATGTCCTAGCTCTATGGACACTTTTTTGTTAAAGATTGGGACATGTGGCATAACCACTATTATTTTATGCATTGTTTGACTTGTCCACTTGAGTTGGTTGGAGGATATTAGTTCTTTATATATTCCTGGGCTAGATATAGGGTTTTTCCCTTGGATATTATTATTTTATGTTGAGAAGGTTTTGAGCCTTGAACTCTATATAAGAGAGGCTCCTCCCACTTGTAACAGTTGTTGAAAGTGTGTGTAACTATTGAAGAACTATTGTTGAACATGTTTTGAAAGGCTATTAGAAAGTTTTGGGTTCATTCTTGCATATGTGAGGCTTATTGTTTCGGATCTTCATGGCTGATTTTTGGTGCTGAATACTACATGCATAGAGCTTGTTTGAAGGGCCATCTGGAGGGGTATATTTGCCTCATTAGAGGAAACTAGGTGTGATCTTTCCTCTCTAGTTTTTTTGATCTGTTTTATGAATGAAAGAAATGTATTTGCATCTATTATCTGAAGAGTTGTTGCAGGCTTTTACTTCTTGGTAGAACACACCCTCATATATAGGCTTAAAGATGCATCTCTTGTAGGGCTCTTTCATGGAAAATTTCTACATTGATTTACAGTTTTATTAGGCTTTTTGTAGCATGTTGTTAGCAGCCTTGTTTTCCCTAACAAATTACTTAAAACTTCCCTCTAAGTCTGCCCCTTTGACTGCATATGCCCAATTTTAATCTAGGAGCTTGTGTTCCCTTTCAACCACCCTTAAAACATTGAAAATCAATCATTTTATTTCTGTTTTGCAAATTTGGAATTTTTCTGCCGAAATATTAAAAAATTAGATTTGTCCCAAGTCTAAGAAACCCTCTAGATTCTTTTTCTTTTGTTAGACTTAGTTTCCTTTAGGGATTCCCCCCATTGTATCGGAGGATAGTTGGCCTAAAGAGACTGAAATTACTATTGAGGTGATTGTGGGTATCCTTTCTTTGTTGCCCATAGGGTTTTATTTGTGGTTAGGGATTTTCGACCTAAAGTGAAGGTTTGGGAGGTAACATTTTGATGTTGTTGTTGAGGATAGAGTCCATTTCCCGAGTCTTGAATTTTAAGATTCATAATTTTGATGAGCATTAAAGTATGATTAAACCAATGGTTTATTATAAGATCTCATATGCCGACTCCACATAAAGAAGTTGTGGCCAATAGATATTCAACAAGAACATCTTCACAAGGCATTGTTCACCCAATCCCAAAACCTGAAAGATATTATAGAAGGGTAAACAAGTTAACTGGTAGATTGCAAGATTCAAACAACCAATAGCTTGATACTATTGGCATATAAGGTTTTTATTTGAAACTGATCCGGGAATCCTTGTTATAAGAAAAATGGACACACAGTGGTTAGATGGCATCTATAAGACACTTGATTTCTCTTAGATTAATGGAACCCCGCATAATATTCTAGAAAAGACTATTGATAGTATTCCTACCTTTCAAGGAAACAATGCAGTTTCAACCTTTGACCATTTGGTTAAGTCTAAGAGTTTAACCTTTAGAACAGGGGGAGAGAAACATTTAGATGTCACAATGAGGTCATTGACATTATCTTTGGAAGAGAATGTGGTGGAATGTTTCAAGGTTTTTCCAAATAACAGTTTCAGTGCATGGAACCTGCTTGAGAAATGGAGAGATCGTTGAGATAACACATATATGTTGGATTCTTTAAGTAGTGCAAAAAAAATGAGAATGAAACAATAAAAGAATTCAATAAAAGATTCAATCAGATAGTGAAAAAGATGCACATTGATATCATACCCCTAGAGGCAACTATTCCGATCTACTATCTAGATTCATTTAAGGAAGAATTGGATTTCCAAATAATGGAAAAGGATCCTTAAAATCTCAAAGCACCCTAGGGCTCCGCAATTAAAATTGAGAAGAATATGAAAGATTTTGGGAAGTCAAATTTGTTTGGCTTCTCAAGAGAAAGTTCCTCTAGAGTCGAGCCAAATATTAGAGATATGAATATGGCAGACCCAACATTTGATCCAATAACAACATTAACAGAAGCCATAAGGTGCATGGAATCTAAATTCACTTAGTAGAACACTGCCATGCAAAATAGGTTGGTGCAACTTCAGATATCTCAACATAATTGTTATCTAACACTGGGATATAGTGGACGGGATAGAAATAGAGGTCCTCATAATCGAAGGCTTTTCGTTTCTTTTAATCAATGTTTCCATGGTTTCGCACTTGTCCGGATGCTCATGACGAAGAATCATGCCTAGCCACCAGAGAGGTTAGAAACCAATAATGAAGATCCAAATGAGTTTGACAACATGAATTATGTTGAAGATGATTTTGTTTGCAATGTGGTAGGAAAATCATATGTTGTCTCTCAATACCGTATGATCAAATAAAGGGTAAGGGTATAGATTATGATATAATCACAAGAATGTATGGTGAGAAGCCCACTCAAGAACACATAAGGAAGAATATTAGGGATAACGAGTAGATTACTCATCAAAAGAAGAACAAGAAATTTCCATCAAAGCTTGAAACAAAAACACAAATCCTTTAAAAGGCCCCTATGAACAAGCAACCTACTGATATAGATGGAGCCACCAAGGAACTCTCATTAGAAAGTCATTCTGTAAGTATATATTGTGATTTAAGTATTGATCTGAGCAACCTAATTTCTAAATTGAATGTGTCTGTCCCTTTCCTCCAGCTAGCAAAGATTCCATCTCAAAAGGAAAAGTTAAAGAAGTTACTTGGATTTGAAGAAATCAATGTGTTATCACTCCAGGAAACTCTTCTAGGTTGAGCTCGAAGATACCTGGTAACTTAACTAATTCTCTCAATGATTAACTCAATGATGGGTATGGGGTTAGATCAAGATGAATATCTACTAACTGGACCATTTATTGAAGACTGTCTAGTGATATTCAAACAGTATAAGGATCTCAAGAGATGAAATGAAACAAGTTGTTTATCAAATAGAACAGAAGCTAATCACCTAACCAAATCACACATATATAAAACAATAAGTATGATGGGTCCAAAAACTAGGATAACTAGTTATGATTCTTTGCTTAGCAATCAAATAGTGATATGAAAGTCACCTAAGGATCATATAAGCATAGACAAAGAATAACATTCACTCATAAGTATAGACAGATAGGAAAGAAGAGATCTGATCACATCAATGAAAGAAGCTTATACGCTTGAATATATTTAAGAATAAGTCTCTATTACAGTAGCAACATAGTGAATCCAAAATCGAACCTTCAACCTCAAGGACTGAATCCCCCCCCCCCTTTGTTACATCAATAGTCTATGGATTTATAACCTTTACATGAGAAATCTAGATCTTGAAAAGTAGGATCAAATTTACTTAAAATAGACAGTAAAAAACTGTCACAAAAGAATAGGAAGAGATCCTAAAAACTAGGTCAACTCCTTATATTTTATGATCTTTATCTCCTTCAAAATCTTTGCCAAGTGTAGAAAACCTTCCAAGGCTTTTGAATATCCATAGAAAACCAGATGGGTTGAATTTGTTATTTTTAGCCAAAAATTGTTTTATGTGCCTAGAAAATAGGTGGTTATTTCCATCTTGCCACCATCTAAAACACCTCATACATCAAGATAAAACCTTAAATCTGATGTATTTAATTATCATGCATCTTAAGAAACCATTCTCGAGATGTTTGGCTAAGAAAAAGTTAGATCTGGGCAAAAATACGACCTCTCTGCCATGTTTGTTCTTTCGGTGGCTAATGAACAGTTGAAATGTTCGCCTAAGCCACCGAAAATTCTGGAAATATTCCTCTCAAAGATTCACCCATATCTCTCAAATAAAAATATATTTTGGAAAAATGAGAGAGGTTTTTGTATATCGGTTTGTTTTGAGAAAAAACCTCTCTCAGTTATTTGAGATTCATTTTTATTTGCTTGTGATATTCATTTCAAAAACATGTGTCAAACATGTAAATTCTGAGATACGAAAATTAGGGCTCAGAGATGAATTCGATTCTCCCAATATATGACACCTGTAGAAAATTGAGAGAGGTTATTGGTCTTTGATATGTTAGGCACAAAAACCTCCGACCGTTTCTCAAAATGATCTTCTAGTTTCTCAAAATCATTGTTTGAAAATGATGACTCAACCCATTAAAAACGCAGAATTTATGTGCTTTCGATAACTAGGAGAGCCCGAATTTCGCGTTTAAGCTGCCGAAAGCTAGGATTTCAGTGGCTTAGAAGCCCTTTTGGAAAAGCGCTTAGCCACCGAAACCTGAGTTTTGATTTTTTTGAAGAAAAAACGAAATCTAATGTTTTTCAAACTTTATTACAGACATAAGGCTCTAAAAAATGAACCTTAAAAAATTTAGAAAAGTATTTTTCAATGACCTCCTATCACCTAAAATTAAAAAATTTGACTATGTCATTTGAGGAGATAACATTTGGCTCCAACTGGGATGGAGACCTCCCTGCGAGGTTTCCAAGAACCTAGTAGTTCTAGTCGCCTTTAGCATTGGTCATGGAGTAATCTGGCCTTTACGGTTGGAGACCTCCCTATGAGGTTTCCAAGAACCTAGCAGACCTTGTGCCTTTAGAATTGGGCATGGAGTCATCTGGATTTTACAAATGATCTTTTGTGAACTTGTAGCCTGCATGTAGCTAATATCTGTAAACCTTCAAAACTTCCATTCTCAAGATATACCTTTATTCATATAAACTGACTACTATTTCTGCTGCAAAATGGAAGAGGGCAGCGAGCTTATTTCCTACCCTACTCTACTCTAACCAACTCTGCAATTGGTTAAGTGAATGTTGACTTCCATAACATCCATTCAAGCAATTTACAAATTGAAGAAACTTTGTCTCTATCATTGATCAACAACTGAGTTCTGAAATGTAACAACAACAATAAGAACTCTTTCTGGAAACCATACTCACCTGAAAACATGGGTGAGATGAAAAAATCTGAAACCTTCCAGCTCTCTAAAAAATATATCTCCATGAATGTTGCCACCAGATCCTTGAAAGGAAGATCAGAAACATGTTGGTCTTTGGGAAACCACTGCACATATATAACAACCTCTTTCTCATCCATGACTGTTCCTTTGCTAGAAGACTGATCACCTTCTATTTCTCTTATAATCAGATCTTGATCATCAATCATTAGAACTTTTTCTTCGGAAAAGTACTCAGAAAATGATGACAAAGTAATGTTTAAATGACAAGGATTATGATCAACTAGGAACATGTAGTTGCCAGTGTAATCATTGGTTAGCAAAGATTCATTCTGATTTACAAACTAATCACAAACTTTAGACTCATACCTGTCTCTGGGGTATTCTGCAAATACTAAAAAATCTGATTCTGAATATGAAATGAACTCACATGCTCGCTGTTGTTCCAAATCTGCTTCAACCTCATTACTCTCCTGCTCAAAATCTGAAGTATACTGACATTTGAATTTCTCATGTGCTCGCATATTTTCAGAGTCAACCTGCATTCTGATCCACTTGGATGCACGGATGTTCTCCTCTACCTCTTGCGCATATTTAAACAACTGGGTTAAGGATGAAGAATTCCTTTCTAGCAAAAGAAGGGCAAGTTCTGAATGAAGACCTATAACATAATGTATCATGGCAGCTATCTCTATAGGGAAGACCTCCAAGGCATGTTATGGTAGATGCTAAAAAATATCCGATTGAAGATAGAAAAATCTTCATCTTGCTCTCTCTTCAAAGCATAAAAATCAGCAAAGTATGAATCTAGTGATTTGTACTCACCCCAATTCTTCAAGAAAGCATTAGAGAACTCGATCCAAGAGCCAATAGAATCATCTCTCATACCCTTAAACCATGCAACAACATCTCTAATCAAAGATTTAGAGAAAAATATCATGATCACATCTTCATGAACAATCTCAAAACGCTCAACAAAATCCTCAAAGGATTCCAAGTGCCTCTTAGCTGAAACTTGATTCTCTCCAGAAAACTGGGGAAGGTATTCATAATATTCAAGAGGATAAGGATGAAGGAGACATGGCAGCCTCAAAGGATTGAACATCTTCATCCTGATCTTAATTTGAAAAGCAGTGGGCTGCTCTTGAGGGATGGGAGGTTGATGAAAAGGTTCAACAGTAATGACAGTAGGAACTGAAGTCTGAGTAGGTTTAGAATTAATCTTAATTTCCTCCAGGTTATATGGTTGATCAGTTTCAAAATGTATTTGGATACAATGATCGTTCTTATGAAAGGGCTGAGGTAAAGCTGTTGAATCTACTTCTACAATGCAAGTAGGTTGCAAGCTTTCCTCTTCTAGGGTGGTATATATACAAGAAGAATGATAAGTTTCCGAATATACAAAACAAAAAATAATTCTCTTAACATGCGAAGGAAAAAGCATGAAAGAGATGATAAATAAATACAATAGTTCATGAAGCAGACTGATAAACTGATATCTGGATTTGGAATTCAGCCTCTTCATCTTCTGTCAATTAGATCCTCCCCAGTGGAGTTTTTATTAAATTCAGATGGATCAGGGAAATAGAGGGCTTTGTAAATCTACCCTAGCAACAGGGCTAGATTTTCT
Source organism: Picea engelmannii (assembly GCA_009831015.1). Taxonomy (NCBI): domain Eukaryota; kingdom Viridiplantae; phylum Streptophyta; class Pinopsida; order Pinales; family Pinaceae; genus Picea; species Picea engelmannii. Next base: position 151,849 of record ML801344.1, read on the forward strand.
TCTCCTTTAACAAAAAGATTTTGCAGAATAGACTCTATCATAGGCAGACTAATATAGGTATAGGTATAGAGCTTTTCTAGTTCTGTTTGCAAAGAATTCAGAGAAGAGGAACAATCCTCTTCAGGGGAAGATTGTTCAACTTTTTCCCTAAAATATGTACATAAATATTCTCAGGAAAAGGATTTATGACAGTAGAATCTATAGAAGGTTCATCACCTTTTAAATCCTCTGATTGAACTACAATTTTCTGATAGGAAGAAGATGCAACAAAAGTAGACTAAATGGAAGGTGTTCTAGGTACAGATAAAGAAGCAATACCTCTTGAGATACCTGATCTAGATGTCCTTGCTACTCTGGAAGTTTGCCTTTGTAGAGCTCTTCTTCTTCTGATGATCTTCTCTGGGTCTGCAACAGGTGTTGCTGGTAGCCTCTACTGATTTTCTCTGGTATGAGCTCTCTTCGGAGCCACAGTTCTTCAATGGAGTCACCAGATAGAAGATTACAACCAAATAAATGTCCAGGCTTTGTCTATCATCAAATATGGATCTATGTCGTGTCCCGAGGAAGCCGAGCTTCAATCTCATCTCCCCGACAACGATGCCAATTTTTTATCACTCCAGGAAACTCTTCTAGGTTGAGCTCGAAGATGCCTGGTAACTTAACTAATTCTCTCAATGATTAACTCAATAATGGGTATGGGGTTGAATCAAGATGAATATCTACTAACTGGACCATTTATTGAAGATTGTCAAGTGATATTCAAACAGTATAAGGCTCTCAAGAGATGAAATCAGACAAGTTGTTTATCAAATAGAACAGAAGCTAATCACCTAACCAAATCACACATATATAAAACAATAAGTATGATGGGTCTAGAAACTAGGATAACTACTTATGATTCTTTGCTTAGCAATCAAATAGTGAGATGACAGTCACATAAGGATCATATAAGCATAGACAGAGAATAACATTCACTCATAAGTATAGACAGATAGGAAAGAAGAGATCTGATCACATCAATGAAAGAAGTTTATAGGCTTGAATATATTTAAGAATAAGTCTCTATTACAGTAGCAACATAGTGAATCCAAAATCGAACATTTAGCCTCAAGGACTAAATTCCCCCCCCTTTGTTACATCATTAGTCTATGGCTTTATAGCCTTTACATGAGAAATCTAGATCTTGAAAAGTAGGATCAGATTTACTTAAAATAGACAGTCAAAAACTGTCACAAAAGAATAGGAAGAGATCCTAAAAACTAGGTCAACTCCTTATCTTTTATGATATTTATCTCCTTCAAAATCTTTGCCAAGTGTAGAAAACCTTCCAAGGTTGTTGAATATTCATAGAAAACCAGATGGGTCAAATTTTCTATTTTTAGCCAAAAATTGTTTTATGTGCCCAGAAAATAGGTGGTTATTTCCATTTTGCCATCATCTAAAACACCTCATACATCAAGACAAAACCTTAAATCTGATGTATTTAATTATCATGCATCTTAAGAAACCATTCTCGAGATGTTTGGCTGAGAAAAAATTATATCTGGGCAAAAATACAACCTCTCTACCATGTCTGTGCTTTCGGTGGCTAATGAACAGTTGAAATGTTCACCTAAGCCACAAAAAAATCTGGAAATATTCCTCTCAAATATTCACCCATATATCTCAAATAAAAATAGATTTTGGAAAATTGAGAGAGGTTTTTGTCTATCGATTTATTGTGAGAAAAAACCTCTCTAAGTTATTTGAGATTCATTTTTATTTGCCCGCGATATTCATTTCAAAAACATGTGTCAAACAGGTAGATTCCGAGATCCAAAAATTAGGGCTCAGAGATGAATTTGATTCTCCCAATATATGACACCTGTAGGAAATTTGAGAGAGATTATTGGTATTTGATATGTTAGGCACAAAAATCTTCGACCGTTTCTCAAAATGATCTTTCAGTTGCTCAAAATCATTGTTTGAAAAATAATGACTCAACCCAGTAAAAACGCAAAATTTATGTGCTTTCGGTGGCTAGGAGAGCCCCGAATTTCACGTTTAAGCTTCCGAAAGCTAGGGTTTCGGTGGCTTAGAAGCCCTTTTGGAAAATCTCTTAGCCACCGAAACCTGAATTTTGATTTTTTTGAAGAAAAAACAAAATCTAATGTTTTTCAAACTTTATTACAAACATAAGGCTCTCAAAAATGAACCTTAAAAAATTTAGAAAAGTATTTTTCAATGACCTCCTATCACCTAAAATTAAAAAATTTGACTATGTCATTTGAGGAGATAACACAATGAGCATTTTCTTGTAGTGTTGCAATTGATGAATCAACAATAGAGGAATGGTAGTCACTTCCCATTCTTAATTACATTGATGATAAATGAACTGTTACTCCATAATTGTATTCTAGATTCAATAGTGTCCACGAATGTTATTCCTTTGAAAGTCATGAACAATTTCCCTCAAGGTCATGCACCCTTATAGGAATTCATGTGCTATGGATTCAAGAGAAATCAAGGTGTGTGGCCTGATCAAGGATCTCAAGGTTAGGTCAACGACCTACCTAGATATATCTGTCTATATGGATGCAGTTGTGTTTGATATCTTTGATGCATAGGGTATGCGCTTGTCAAGGAAATGGGTTTCCAATATAGGGGGTAGTATTCAAATGGATTTATCATATGCCATTATACCCACATGTGAGAACACGTATGTCACATTGTAAAAATAACCAATGAAGAAGTGCCATGTTGAAGATCTATATGATTCAATGACTGAGTTGGTTTCCACAGAAGATGACCTTGTGAATTATGCCATATTAGCTCATTCCATAGCCTGAGAAAAGAAAAATGCTCCCAAGAAAGAAAGTAAGTGTTAGTACTTGATTTTGCAATGACTGTTGAAATATTATTTTCCTTCCCTAGCATTACTTTACATTTTGTTTTCTTCTTCTGTAGTTTTAAAAATGTGCTTTCATTATCCTTTTTGAGTGTTTTTTAACATGCATTAGTGTGATTAAGCTTAGAATTAGACATTTAGGATATGTCCATCAAATCAAGTCTTTTTCTCATTTCAAATTTCAAATTTTGCTTATGGTAAAAGGCATTACAAGAATAGCGTTATTCTTGTAGCTCCAGGAGTAATCATCATTTTGCATGCGCCACTTCACAAGATCATGGCCCGAGATATTATCCTAAAAGCCAGCATGATTGACGATTAAAGATCAAAGTCATGTCCTCAGTTTTATACTCATTCGAAGAGATCGAGGTTGTACTCCTTCACTCGAAATCATATCAAAGGTTTGTTGGTTTCATATCATGATGGATAATAGATTACACTCGAGTCTTTCATTATATTTGGTTTTAGTTTATAAAAGCTTTGCAAGTCACCAACCTCTTCCACAACATTTTCAGAAGATCTATAGTTGTTGCTGACAGAAACCCTAGACAGACTCTAAAATTCAGTGATCTACATTATGACACCTAAGAAAAGCAAGAAAGTTACAGGACTAGAACTAGAGGGTGTTGAATTTCTTGAAACTTACCCAAAGATTCCGCAAAGGTTCATAAGGGCAGGGTGGTTTAACTTTTGCTTAATTCTACAGGGCTATCATGAGCGAATTTATTTGATGTTTTTTCAGAACTTTGATGGATTCACAACAATGGTGGGGAAGGTTTTAATTCATGTGACAGAACATTCAATCGGGACAACATGTAGGTTATCCGTCTATAGAGAGATATGGTGGAAGAAGGAAGAGATGCCAATGCAATTTGTCAACCATTTTTTTCTCCCATAACACCAATATCCTAACTAGAGTCAAGGTATCCCACAGAGCTGGTTGAAGGAGTGGAAAACTGCCTTAATGGTGATTCACAAGTATATTACCCATGAAGGACATTTTTTATTTTTTCATCTTTATCACATCATGTTGTTAATGCACTTGAATGGAGACATCCCTCTATGTCTACCATTGTTTTTATTAAAAAGCCTCACAAAAATGTCTAAGAGAATACAATCTAGTCCTGAGTCTTTTTCACCAAACACTGATTAAATCCTTGGTCCTGTATTCTTTGGGAGAAGTCCACCGCCCTTGGGACTAGCTAATTGAATCTCTTGATCTTCAAGAACATCAATCTAAACAAAAAATTTCTCCTAAATAGAAATCTAAAAAAGAGAAAAATGTTTCTAAAACCCCTATTGTTATAGTGAACGAAAGTTGGCCCTGTAGCCAAGATCACCAAAACAAAGAAAAAGAAATAGAAAATAGAGGTTGAATTGGATATTCATACTCAATATGAAGTTTTTTGTTCCAAATTATGAGCCTGAAGACGAAAAAGGAATCCATATCAGAGAATCAAGAAAAAAAAAAAAAAGACAGAAATCAAATACATGCAATACTATGTTTTTTTCTTCTTGTTTTAGTCCTTATCTTCAAGAGCATTTTATGAAACGATGGAGATGAATTCTTTGAAAAAAAAAGAGGTTTTTGTTCGGAATGGCCCTCTTCACAAAAACCTCTCTCTTTTTTTACACATCTATCACAATTTAATAATTTCAAATATATCTTTGAGGCCTATTTTTTAGAGATTTCACAATAAATGATTTCATGTTTTAGTGACCAAATTTTGGTGAGGTTTCAAATCAGCTGAGGATGAAGTTTTCGAAACAAAATAGGTTTTTGTTGGGAATGGCCCCCTTCACAAAAACCTCTCTCTATTTTTACACAGCTATCACAGTTTGGGAGATACAAAGAGATTTTTGGACCCTATCTTTTAAGAATTTGCTTGATTTATTTTCCTAAAAAATCTCATGGACAACAATTGATAAGCCACCTCATCAATTCGACTTGGAGATTAGATCTAATCTCCTCCTTGTTTATTTGAAACAAAAACTAAATATAGATGAGGAGGTTTTCAGATCCATTTCTTTTGGATCTTAATAAATATGTATTCTTTCTATATAAACTTTGTAGAAGGAGAAGTTAGGGGTTGATTGGTTGGGAACCATTAGCCAGTTTTGAGAATACATTGTAAAGAACATAACTATTTCATCTTGATACTAAATGGAAAAGGATTTTTGATGGTCAGATTTATATTCTTGTCTATATTTCTATCTTTTTCTTACTTGAATGCATGTTTGATCTTGTGCTAAGCAATTGATTATTTTTTGTTTGTGAGTAAGCCAATGGAAATTTTGTTGTTTTCTTGTTCATAATCAGATTTTTTTTCAAGTACATGTCTCTTTTCTATTAAATGATATTTGGGATTAAAGAGTTTCATATGTGAGTGGACAAATTGAAAGCTTACATCTTTCTTTTTATACTCTTTTTCGATTTGATTATTGAATTGACTACCATTTACTAAGTCAGTGAGATATGGATTTTCTTTTGGCCTTTGTGAATTGATATCATACATTATCATTGACCCCGACCTCCAGACCAGTTGAAAAACCAATTTAAATATTTATCCATAAAACCATTGCAATAACTTGATGATGCCCTAGCTTTCCCTCTCACAGTCAAGTGCAACTTTAGGGACTAACATCTTTTGGCGCTGTTGTCGGGGACGTAGGAACGAAGAATTTATCCCTAGGAGAATGAAAAAAGATCAATTCTAGCTCTTGATGGTGAACATGAGTTGGACACTTTTTATGACTGTATCATTCACCTGGTGACTCCATGAAGGAAGAATCCATAGGTGACTCCACCGATCCAAGATGTCGAAGGCTATGGAAGCTATTTTGGCACGTAGGTTTGCACCATTTAATTTCTCAGCTATTGTTGATTTCCCTAATGATGTTCCCACTATAGATATATGGGGAGATTTCTTTCCACGGTTCAAAGAAAAGGATGCGAACAATCTGTCACTACATTTGATTGAGTTTTATCAATGCATGGATCAGTTGAATATTCATCATGAAGACGTATTGATGAAATTGTTTATGTACTCTTTGGAGGGTGATGCATGTGTCTGGTACAGATCTCTTCATGCTTCTAGCATTTATTCTTTAAGAGAATTCCATTCTTCATTCAATGAGCAATGTAAAAGGTATTTTCCAGTTGAGCTTCTTTTGGTAGATTGTTGTGAGAAATGTAAATCAGGATATTATTCTCAAGAAGTTGTTCTTAATACATATGACGAAGAATATGAAGAATCATTAGATGTTTATGTTGTTTCAAATGCTGATAAAGGGCAACCTATTTATGATGAATACCCAAATAAAGTACAAAAGTTGTCTGTCCAATTTTGCATTGATTTTTGTAGTAGCAATGAACCTATATTTGACAGCTATGAATAAGATGTATTCGAGGAAAATGAGGGAGATGAAGAACTATCCACAAATTTTTATTCCTCATCAACTATTGTGCAACAATTTCAGAAAGCCTGTAATTCAACATATGACATTCTTGAATCAAGATTTGAGGGAACAGTTCAAATGAGGCAAGATTATATTAAGCCTGAGGTTCCATCTCTTCCAACTGATGAAACTATATTGCATCCCCTTGTTTCCCACAATGATATTGTTGTTGTTAAATGATTTTTTGCACAAAAAATATATCAACAGTTCCATGGATTCATTGTTGCCCCTTATTGTAGTAAAAAAAATGTTATTTGTTTGTTGTTTCAAGGAAATCAAGTGGATTATGGTCTCACAAATACAACATAAATTGCATATGGATAGTTTGGGTTTTTTCATCCACTTCAATTTTTTCATTTTATATATGATCCATTAGTTGTCTACATGGAGTCAGTGTTTCCAGAGGTTCAAAATTTTGCAACATTTGGAATTAAAGAAAATTGCAGTTGTATGTATGGGATGCCCATTCATTTTTTGCTGCAAAAATCTCATTTTTATAAATTTTCTTATTTACCTGCAAGGAAGAATACCATCTTGTCAATGAAATGATTTCATGGTTTCATTGGAAATTCGCCTACACATGATCAACATGATGTCAATAGGTTAGGAGAGTAGGATGGTTGAATAAGATCGCATCTGAGCAGTGTGTCTTTAGCTTGTTGTAGATTAGCATGGATAATTGACTCCATAGCCCAATGAAAAAACACTGGTATAGATCAAAAATTTTATTTTCAAATTGATGGTTGGGTATCCATTTCTTTGGGCTTTGCAGAGTTGTTTGGGCACAATGTGTGATTTGGGTTTTAGTTTCTTTCAGTGGATATGAGTAGTTTTAGTATGCAATATATTGTTTTCATTTTACGGTTGCAGGGATATAGGTTGTAGTGGTAAATCAAGGCACATTGGTCTATGTGTTCTTGGATCCTCATAGGGAGGATTCCATCCCCAGAAGGAGCCAGTGTTAGTACTTGATTTTGCAATGACTGTAGAAATATTATTTTACTTTCCCTATCCTTTCCTAGCATTACTTTACATTATGTTTTCTTCTTCTGTAGTTTTAAAAATGTGCTTGCATTATCCTTTTTGAGTATTTTTTAACATGCATTTGTGTGATTAAGTTTAGAATTAGACATTTAGAATCTATCCATCAAATCAAAAGTATTTTTCTCATTTCAAATTTGAAAATTTTCTTATGGGAAAAGGCGTTTTTCTTGTAGCGCTAGGAGTAATCATCATTTTGCATGTGCCATTTCACAAGACCATGTCAGAGGATGCCTGAGATCTTATCCTAAAAGCCAACATGATTAACGATTAAATATCAAATTCGTGTCCTTATTTTTATACTCATTTGAAGAGATCGGGGTTGTACTCCTTCACTCTAAATCATATCACAGGTTTGTTGGTTTCATAGCATGATGGATAATAGATTACACATAAGTCTTTCATTATATTTGGTTTTAGTTTATACAAGATTTGCAGGTCGCCAACCTCTTCCACAAAAAAATTCAGAATATCTATAGTTGTTGTTGACATAAACCCTAGACAGACTTTGAATTCAGTGATCTACATTATGACACATAAGAAAAGTGGGAAAGTTACCCAACTAGAAACAAAGGGCATTGAATTTATTGAAACTTACCCAGATATTTTGCAATGGATCAGAAGGGCAAGGTGGTTTAACTTCTTCTTAATGCTACAGGGCTATCATGAGCGAATTTATTTGATGTTTGCTCAGAGCTTTGATGGATTCACAACAGTGGTGGGGAAGGTTTTAATTCATGTGACAGAGCATTCAATAGGGACAACATGTAGGTTATCCATGTATGGAGAGAGATGGTGGAATAAGGAAGAGATGCCAATGCAATTTGTCAAACAATTTTTTCTCCCAGAACACCAAGATCCTAACTGGAGTCAAGGTATCCCACAAAGCTGGTTGAAGGAGTGGAAAACTACCCTAAAGGTGATTCATAGGTATATTACATGTGAAGGACATTTTTAATTTGTTCATATTTATCACATCATATTGTTAATGCACTTTAATGGTGACATCCTTATATCTCTACCATTCTTTTTATTAAAAAGCCTCACAAAAATGTCTAAGAGAATACAATCTCATCCCGAGTCTTTTTCACCAAAGAATGATTAAAACCATGGTCATGTATGATTTGGGAGAATTCCATCACCCTTGGGAATAGATAATTGAATCTCTTGATCTTCAAGAACATAAATCTAAACATAAAATTTCTCCTAAACAGAAATCTAAAAAAGAGAAAAAGGTTTCTAAAACCCTTGCTGTTACAGTGAAAGAAAGTTGGCCTTGTAGCCAAGATCACCAAAACACAAAAAAAGAAACATAAAATGGTTGAATTGGATATTCATACTCAATATGAATTTGTTTGTTCCAAATTATGAGCCTGAAGACAACAAAGGAATCCATATCAGAGAATCAATAAAAAAGATGAAAGACAAAAATCAAATATAGGCAATACTCTGTTTTTTGTTTTTTTCTCTTGTTTTAGTCCTTATCTTCAAGAGAAGTTTATGAAATGATGAATATAAATTGTTTGAAACAAAAAGAGGTTTTTGTTTTGAACATTCCCCTTCACAAAAACCTCTCTCAGTTTTTACACATCTATCACAGTTTACGAATTTTGAATACATCTTTGAGGCCTATTTTCAGATATTTCACAATAAATGATTTCATGTTTTAGTGACCAATTTTTGGCGAGGTTTCAAAGAAGATGGAGATCAAGTTTTGGAAACAAAAGAGGTTTTTTTTAGGAACGTGCCCCTTCACAAAATCTCTCTATTTTTACACAACTATCACAGTTTGGGAGATACAAAGAGATTTTTGGACCCTATTCTTCAACAATTTGCCAAATTTATTTTCCTAAAAAAATCTCATGGACAACAATTGATAAGCCACCTCATCAATTCGAATTGCAGATTAGATCTGATATTATCCTTGATTATTCAAAACATAAACTAAATATAGATGAGGAGGTTTTCAGATCCATTTCTTTTGGACCTTATAAATATGTATTATTTCTATATAAACTCTGTAGAAGGAGAAGTTAGGGGTTGATTGGTTGGGAACCATTAGCCAGTTTTGAGAAGACATTGTAAAGAAAAGAACTATTTCATCTTGATACTAAATGGAAAAGGATTTTTGATGGTCAAAATTCTATTGTTGTCTATATTTCTATCTTTTTCTCACTTGAATGCGTGCTTGATCTTGTGCTAAGCAATTGATTATTTTTTTGGTTATGAGTAAGTCAATGGAAATTCTGTTGTTTTCTTGTTCATAATCAGATTTGTTTTCAAGTACATGTCTCTTTTATCTTAAATGATATTTGGGATTAAAGAGTTTCATATGTGAGTGGACAAATTGAAAGCTTACATACTTCTTTCTTTTTATACTCTTTTTCCATCTGATTATTGAATTGACTAAAATTTACTAAGTCAATGAGATATGGATTTTCTTTTGGCCTTTTGTGAATTGATATCATACATTATTATTGACCCCAACCTTCAGACCAGTTAAAAAACCAATTTAAATATTTATCCATAAAACCATTGCAATAACTTGATGATTCCCTAGTTTTCCCTCTCACAGTCAAGTGCAACTTTAGGGACTAACAATAAGTATAATTGGAGAACGGATTTTGATGGAGCCCAATCTAGGACTAGTGTAGTTGCGAGAATACTTTTCATCTCCCCTCATGGTGAAATCACAAGTCTCTTACATGCTGGAGTTTGATTGTGTGAACAATGTGGTCGAGTATGAAGCATTTCTTCTTGGTTTTGATTTGGCAAGAGACATGGGCATCAAGGTTTTAAGAGTTATAGTGGATTTAGATATGGTGGTCCAAGTTAAGGATCAATTTGGTGCAAAGAATGGAAAACCGAAAATACATAGGAATGCAGTGTGGGACATTATAGAGCTATCCTATGCTTTATCTGTAGATGCAGTCCCAAGAAACTAAAATATATAAGTAGATGCATTGGTAGTGGCAACTTCTACTCTTCAACCATGTAGATGAATAATTGTAGGAGAAAATAATATGGACGTCATTTTTAGACGTTCCGTGCAAAACAACTTTGAGCATTGACAAATTTTTCATGATGATGCACAAATAGTAAGGTTTTTGAACAACCTACATGAATTTTCTTAGTGTCAGATTAATTTCTAAGGAGAAGGAAATGATGGTCTTGAAGTTATGGAACTAAGGGACAATAAGATCTCAAAAGGGTTGATTCCTTTAAAGACAATTTCTGATAGGCATGTCATGTAGAAGCAGAAAAAGGAAGTGAGAAAACCTAAAGATAGTATCGAAATAAACATTGAGTTAGCAGAAAATCCTAATCTTATTAGAACTAGAAAGAATACTTCAATAGATGAAACACGTGAAATATAGATCTAATCAGAGAATACAAAGATGTCTTTTCATTGTCATATGATGGTCTTAAATCATGTGAGGGAGATATCATCTAGCACACCATTCCTATAAAGAAATATGTGAATCCATTCAGGCATAAGCTAAGGTGCATAAGCCCTAAATTGTCTTCCATTATTCGGAAAGAGCTTGAAAATATGTTGATTAGTCAAATCATTGCACCTACAAGACATTTTTCCTGGGTGGAAAACTTGGTAGTAGTGAGGAAGAAGAATGGTGAAATCAATTTTTTTGTTGATTTCATAAATCTGAATCAATTGCCTCTCAAATTTAATTATCTACTTCCAAATATTGAGAACTTGTTGAAAAGGGTCACATGATTGGGTATGTAATATATGTTGGATGTTTTTTTAGGATACAATCATGCGTTATTAAAGAAGGAAGATTAGCACAAGACTTCTTTCACTACACCATGGGGAACATTTGAATATTTGAGAATGGCATTTGGGTTATTAAATGTAGGATCAATATTTCAGAGAGCAGTGGATTTTTATTTCAAGGATATTATTGGTAAGATCATTGAAATTTATTAGGATGATTTGAATTTGTTTTCAAAGGAAAGTAGTGCCCATGTTCACTATCTTAGGTAGGTATTTGAGAGGTGTAGAAAGTATGGGATATTGTTAAATCCAAAGAAGTCATTTTTTGGAGTTGAAGGAGAACTCCTTGAGAATATAATATTAAAAGAAGGGATTAAAGTTGACCCATCCAGAATAGAACCAATCCAACAAATCTCATTTCCTAGAAGCAAGAAAGAAGTGCAATCTTTAGTTGGTAAATTTCATCAGAATCTTTATACCCAACTTTGCAGAGATTACCAAACCCATATCTAGCTTGAGGAAGAAGGATCAAGAGTTCAAGTGGAATGATTAGAGTAAGAAGGAATTTCAAGAAATCAAGGAAGCAATTGTGACAACACTAGTGTTGGTGAGCCTTGATTACTCAAAGGACTTTTAGATATTTTCATTTGCATTGGAAGACACTGTAGTAGGTGTAATACTACAAAAGAATGATTAGAATATGGGATAGTCCATAAAATTTATGATCAAGGTACTCATAGACCTAGATTTAAAGTATGCTATCATGGAGAAACAAGCCTATTCTCTCATGAAATAGATAAATAATTTTAGAGGTTATGTAAGATATTCCAAGATAACTGAATATGTTCCTCACCCAACTATTAAATATATTTTGGCTCAATAGGATTGTTTGGGTATCAAAGGAAAATGGGTGTTCGAAATTAAAGAGTATGATTTGGAGATGAGGCCAACCAAGTTGGTTAAAGGACAAGGATTGACCAAGATGCTTATAGAGGGTAATGAAAGAGCTCTAAAAATGAATGAAAATAATGGTCTGTAAATGGTTTCTATGGGTGTTGGAAGAATTAAAGAAATATGAATGGTACTCATATATTATTTATTATTTGAAGAACCTAAAATGTCTAGATCATTTGGTTGATCACAAGATAAGAGCCTTGAGGTTGAAAGAATCTTAGTATTATATGATTCAAGTGGGTTTGGATTGGAGAAACCTTGAAGTTTTGGTCTTGAGATGTGTTGATAATGTTGAAGCTCAAATGTTGATGAAATAATTGCATGTGGGATTGTGTGGAGGAAATTATGCAACTAGAACTACAACTCATAAAATCATGAGGGTTGGATATTATTGTTCGTTGGTATTTTATCATGTCCATGGTTTTGTTATATCATGTTAGCCATGCTAGTTATTTGTAGGTAGGAAAAATTTGGTAGTCTTCTTTAAAGCATGTGGTAGTAGAGGCACCATTTTGTAATGAGGCCTAGATTTCATTGGTGAATTCAAAGAAAACTTTAGCAATGGTTTTCGATGGATTCTTGTGGTTGCAGATTATTTTAATAGGTGGGTTGATGCAATACCCATGAAGAAGGAAACCGACAAAGTGGTCATGGATTTTTTGGAGGATAAGATAATTACAATGTTAAGTGTTCTAGAAAAAATCACTATTAAAAATGCCAAAGAACTTAATTCAATAGATTTATCAACCTTTTGTTTCAACTATGTCATTGTCCTATCCCATTTTTCCAACTATTTCCCACAAGGGAATGGTTTAGCTAAGTCAAGCAACAAAAATCTAATGATTATGATCAAGACGATTGTAGGTGATAACAAGTAGAATTGGGATAGAAAAATTAAGCATGCATTATGGGAAGATTGGATAACAAAGAAAGAAGCTACAGGAAAGATACCATTTGAGTTGGTATACAGGATGGATGTTCCATTGATTATTCATTTGAAGGTCCCAATACATGAGTTACTATAGTGATTCACATCAAACGAGGAAGAAATTCAGGTGAGAGTGAACCATCTTGTAGATCTTGAGGAAAATTCACAAAATGCATTTGATCATCCGGTTGAGAATCAAGATAAGGTCAAAGGAACATTTGACAAAAGGGATCGTTCAATGATTTTACAGAAAGGTGACCTAGTTCTCATGTGGGATAAGAGGAAAGAGAAATCGGGAAAGTGTGGAAATTTTGATTGCTTATGGTTGATCCCTTACGGGATTGAAGATGTTGCAGGTGAAAATTATTTTTATTTCAGCCACCTGGGTGGGCGAAAGATGCATCTACTTGTGAATGGGCAAATTCTAAAGAATTATCATTATGATGGCAATTATTGCCATAAGTAGATTAGTAGAATAGGAGATGAATAATCTCGTATGAGCAATGGATTATAGATAGTTGTTTGGTTACATGTTGCATTGACATTTTGGCTCATGTCTTGTTTTAGAGTTGTTTTTGACATCATGCATTAGACTATATGAACATTGTGTATTGGTTTTGATCTTATTGTGTGGATTTTGGGGTGAGAAGTCTCACTCTGACACAGGTTCTTATCTCTTTCATGTTGAGATGTATCAGGTATTTCTATATTTTGGAGTTCTCACGCACTATTTTCTAGAGAACATGTCCCCATGTTGGGGCTAGTTGTTACCCCTCATATTGTATGAGGTCTCACACTTGCGATTTTCATTGCAGCCCCTTGTGATTTTCATCATAAGTTAGTTGATAGAGACTGATAGGATGGTATTGATGGAGCATTTGATATACATATTGGCATTGTGATTGGTGCATATACTTTCCTCAATAGTTCCCTTATGGCATTGCCGACCATCGCCATCGGTGGGTGTGAGGTGTCTAGAGGAGAGTTGTTGCTTGCACACTTATTTGTTTATGCCCCTAAATCATATAAGGAGGAGAGTTGTTGCTTGCACACTTATTTTTTTTTGCCCCTAAATCATATAAGGAGGAGAGTTGTTTCTTGCACACTTATTTGTTTGTGCCCCTAGAGCATATCAGGAGTTTCAATGGTTTATTATGGATGTACCTTGGCTTGATCAAGGAGATCCCTACATATATCAGGTTCCCCTAGCATCATGGAATCACTCTTATCTTATTGACATATCATTAGGAGAGATTGCTTCAACTATGCACTTGGTCACATGTTGATCTAGCTTTCACATTGGTTAGATTGTGATGGTATGTCATGGCTCTTGACTTCACTATATGAGAACCCTAGCACTTTTCATCCTGTTTGGAATTGCATTGGCAACATTTTACCATATTCTCATGATTTTAGTTGAGGTATTCTATTCAACACGCATTTTTAGGTGATCTTATCCCTCTCAACAACTATGTTTTGCATGCTTTGACTTGATTGGAGGTCTACTACTTGAGTGCCCTTGCTTATGTGTATGATTTTGACACTTGGAGTGGTTTATGATGACACATAACACCATATTAGGTGGAGCACTCCCTCTTATTGGAACATATGTTGAGGCATTTCACATTTTTATAGTGTATTTTGATGGGATCATCCCCTCCACCATGGAATTAGTGGAGCATTTATGGACCTTGCATGTGGATTGATTCCTTACTCCTTGTATCTAGATGTTTGCACATTATTTGAGGAGTTTTTACACCTTGTATTCCAAGTCATAGAGTTAGTTGAGGAGATGTCCTTGCTTTGGGAACTACCTATGACTTATGATCACCATTCATGAGCCTCCATTCATATTTCGTGAGGACCATTCCATTATTTGAGGACTTGATGGAACACATTTTCATGATTTTGATGGGACACCTCACTTAGAGGACTGACACATGACACTAAGTGAGGTGGTATCTTAGAGGTTATTTTTTGCACATTTCTTGACATTGGCTAATAGATTAATGTCTTGGAGAGTTTTGAGTAGTGTTATCAGAACCGACCCGGTCTGGCAAAACCGGTCGGTCGGACTAGCCTTCAGGGAAAAAACGTGTAATGTCCCCCTCTCCTTGAAAGGACCATGGAGGAATTAGTATTCGAGTCACCCCTCTACATATAATCCAAAAGGAAAATGGGTAGGAGGCACTAAAGATGTCACTAGGTGATTTGAGGTTATTTTATTAAAGTGACCTGAATGAAAAGGGAAAAAGGGGTTATTGACTTAAGAAGAAATTAAAACAATAACCTTAGTAAAAATCATAAAGTAACTCAATAGAGAATTAGAAGATGAAGGTATAAGAGAGAGATGAGGGTGCCTCACTCCTCATTTTTGCTATTCTTCTATTGAGATCATTGAGCTATGAAACTTACGTTTTGAGGGTTTTGAGTCAAGAAACCATAGAGACCAACAAGGAGGTGAAAGATCCCTATGTTCTTGGTCCAAGCTTGGATAAGGAGGTGAAATATTCCTCCCTCACCATTAGATCTAGTTCAGATCCATTTCATAAGTTATTTGTGCAACCAAGGCATAGTTTGAAGAGTTTTCTAGTATGTAGGGTGCATCAGTGGAGGAATAAATATTCAATTTTCTTGGAGGAGGATAGATCTATAGGAAACTCCACTCCAGTAGTGATTTTTGGTCCCATAACGCTCCTTTGCAATAGTCATTGGAGGATTTTCTTCTGCATATCTACTTTATTCTTTAGTTGGGCGTATTGGTTGAAGGAGGGCGCACCATCCCTTATGGAGGAAGTGAGTTGGAAGGTTTTATCAGGGGGTTTGACCCCAAAATTGTTCCATTTGTTATCTATAGCTCCAGATCTACTATTTGAAAATATTTCCATACATTTATGTGGTCATCTTCAAGGAGGCCAAAATACCTATCTTTTTCAGCAATGAGGGGTGCACCAGTACTAGATCTGAAGGTTATTGCTCATCAAGGAAAGAAATTGATCTTGTATCTATATTCAGTCTATTGTGGGGGATAATGGAGACCGTATTACTCTATATTATTGTATCTTAAGGGCGCATGCATCTTTGGCTTTTTTATCTTATTCTATTGTACCATATTTGCAGATCTATGTGTGGAAGATCAACTTATTATACTAAATAAAGGTCATATCTAAATATTTTCTGAAATATATTTTTTGTGTGTCTCTTATATATTGTGATATACTTCATTGTTGTCTTCTATATTCTATAAAATATTCATAAAACACCCAGAGTGCAACTCCAAAAGTAAAACCCTACAAACAAACAAAAAAAAACAGTTCATAAATTCATCTAAGTTCCCTAACGAATCTGCTTGGGAACATTACAGTGGTATCAGAGCCAAGTCCTGCACCAGCCTGTGATAAAACAATGATGACCAGGAGAAGAGGCAGTGGGGGAAAACCAATAACAAGTATTCTAGAAGGGGAAGATCTAGAAGTTAGTATGGGGGAAACTCATGAAACAAAAAATGCCACATATGAAGAGGTAGAATTTATGGCTGAAAAGGTAGCTCAGACAATGAAGGATGCACTACAAAACAATCAGGTGAGTATGTAGTGCAACCTTGAGAAAATGTAGAACCATTTATCCTTGGGACAGGCAGAGCTCAAATTATCCTTTGCAAATTTCCAAAGAGGGAAATACAAAATGATAGCTTTGATGGAGGAGCAGAATAAACACTAGGATATTCTTTCTTAGTATCCGATGGAGAAAAGGCGTGGTAAAGATCCACCCTTATTTGGTGGAATTCATGATGCAAGTGGGTATCATAGGGGTAATGGGAACCATGGGGAATCCATACATAAAGGCCATGCAGAAGGGCATAGGACAAATGTTGGCACACCAATCCAATCTCACACAGCTAGCATATCTACTCCTAGGTCGTACATGCCTACCTTTCTATATGCACAACAAAGGGATAATCATTCCTTTGATCAAGAGAGTTTAGGGGATGGGTGGGAGATTGCATAAAGGGAGTACGATTCCATGAGCATGGGGTTCAGGAGATAGGTTTCCATGGGATAATATTTCCACTTGAAGATGAAAAGAAGATCCAAGGATTGTTACATAGGTGACAATGAACTAGGGCATAAGGCATGAAGAATGGAGTTACCAACCTTTGATGGATCAAATCAAATCTCTACTATAGCATGGGTTCAAAAAATGGATGCTTACCTCCAATTGAATCTCGTAGAGGAAGGGAAAGCTATCAAGTATTCAACATTGTCAGGTGGTTTCATGGAATGACCACCTTGGGACATGAGCGTACCACTTCTTATCGTGACTTCACTCAGAGACTCATTGACAGGTTTGACAAAGAGGATTCAAAACATCATTTCAGGGAGCTTACACAGATTAAGAAGACATGATCAGTTGAAGCCTTTATTGAGGAGTTTCAAAGAGTGTCAGTTATGGTTCCTGATGTGTTAGAACCCAGATTAATAATGATGTATATAGAAGGACTAATCGAACCTATGAGAGGGTGGGTTAAGGCTTTTAATCTTGTAACCTTGCAAGATGCCATCGAGCGCACCATAGATTTAGTGGGAGAAGCTAACATGAACAGATTTACACCTAAGCCTCACATCATTCCAAGGAGCCGAGATACTAGACCAATGAACAAAGGA
Organism: Picea engelmannii; assembly: GCA_009831015.1. NCBI lineage: Eukaryota > Viridiplantae > Streptophyta > Pinopsida > Pinales > Pinaceae > Picea > Picea engelmannii. The sequence goes on from ML801344.1 coordinate 169,518, forward strand.
AAGGGGAAGTTGGATGAAGCCACAATAAGGGAATTAATAAGGAAGCAACTATGTTTCAGCTGTAAAGAACCATGGTATCCAGGTCATAGGTGTTTGTGAAAGGAAAAAATCACTATATAGAAGTGATGTCTGACAATGAAGAGGAAACAAATGAGGAGGAGGGTGGAGATATTCATACTATGCAAACAAACCACAGGGAGGAAGAAGAATCCTTGCATGCACAAGGTGATGAGGCATCCTTACATCATGATGGTAGGCTCAAGAAGGTTACTATTTCTTCTATGAGTGGCGTTCCTAAGTTTAACACTTTTAAGATGAAGGGAGTTGTCCAAGGACAAAGGGCCACAATGTTGATAGGTGGAGGGGATTCTCATAATTTTATTGATATGGATATGGTAGAGAGGAGACATATTCCTATAGTTGATTTTGAAGGCTTTCTGGTTGAAGTAGCAGGAAGGCATACTATGGATTGTGACGGGTACATCCCACAAATGAGCTTGAACTTGCGTAGATACACCTTGACACATGATTTTTATGTGGTAGACATTCCTAACACCAATATCATATTAGGTGTGAAGTGGCTTAGCACTTTGGTGCCAATTACTACCAATTACAAAACCATGGAAATGTCCTTCAACACCGAAGAAGGGAAAAGAGTCATGATTAAGTGGATGACAAGGGATTCACCTAGAGTTGTGACAACCAAAAAGATGCATGCCATATTTAGGCATGAAGATATAGTTTATGCAGTTGAGTGTTTCATTATGGACACAAATGATGGGAGAAACAAACAATACCCTCTAGATATAAAAAGGATCCTTGCTAAGCATAAAACGGTCTTTGATCTTATTCCTCCAAGTCAACCACTAGACAAAGGGTTTGAACACATTATAGAATTGGAAGAAGGGGGCAAACCAGTCATCATTGCACCTTATAGACCCCAATAAGTACAAGGACGAGATAGAAATTGCCATCAAACAATTGCTAGCCATGGGGCATATCATACCCTTCTCAGGCCCATTCACATCAACAGTGGTGTTGGTAAACAAGAAGGATGGGACTATGTGCATGTGCATAGATTATAAAGCCTTGAAGAAGAAAAATATCAAGAACAAATACCCCATACCTAGGATAGATGAATTGTTGGATGAACTACATGGTGCAATATATTTCACAAAAAAATGATTTGAGATCTAGATACCATCAAATCAGGATGAGGGAGCAATACATACATAAGAAAAATTTCAAATTCCACTTTGGACATTATGAGTTCTTAGTCATGCCTTTTGGTTTGACCAATATGCCAACCAGTTTCCAATCCTTCATGAATCATGTGTTTAACAAGCAACTAAGAAAATACTTGCTTGTCATTTTTGATGATTTGTTGATTTACAACAAGACTTGGGAGGAGCACCTCAAACATGTGGACGAGATTTTGGGTATCATGGAGAAGCAGTCTTTATATGCCAAAGAATCAAAATGTGAAATTGGAATGACAAAGGTCCTTTACTTGGGACACATTATTGGATAAAAGAGGGTACATGTTCATCAAGATAAAATTCAGGCCATCATTAATTGGCCCACACCCAAAACACTCACATAATTCAAAAGATTTCTCGGCATCTGCAACTACTATAGGAAGTTTGTCAAGGGATTCACCCAACTTTGTGCACCATTAACTAATTTGACTAGGAAGGGAGCATTTGAATGGAGTGATGAAGCTCAATCAACATTTGATAAAATGAAAAAGGTGATGAGTACTTGTCCTGTGTTATCTCTACCTAATTTCTCCCAACCTTTCATATTGGAGTGTGATGCATCCGATGAAGGTGTTGGCGCTATGCTCATGCAGAATAGGCATCCTATTGCCTATGAGAGTCACAATTTGAGGGGTCCTAAACTAATATACACTATTTATGATAAATAAATGTTATCCATAATGCATGTTTTAGAAAAATTCAGGAAATATTTAGTTGGAGCGAAATTTGTGGTGAGAATAGACCATAACAGCCTCAAGTACTTCCTTGCGTAGAAAGACCTTAATGAGAGGAAACAAAAATGGGTACTCAATATCTAAGCATATAACTTTGACATGGAATATGTCAAGGGAAATAATAATGTAGTAACATATGCCTTATCCAGAAGGCCCTCAACCTATTCTATGAACGAAATTCAGTTGACTAGAAGGCTCTTCTATTGGTGGAGTATTGTAAAAACAAACTTCCATGTAATTGATTGGATGGGGAGTTACAGGATGACATATACATGATCATTGATGATATTATTTATTATAAGGGAAAGATATATTTATTTCTAGAGCCCTCATTCAAGAAGAAAGTTCTTCATGCATTCCATAACTCATCCATGGTAGGGCACCAAGGGTTTCTTAAAACATAGAGGCAAATAAGGGAAAGATTTTTCTCGAAGGGTCTCAAGGGAGAGGTCATGCACCACATCAGGGAGTGTACTACTTGCCAACATGATAAGGATGAGAATAATCACCCGACAAGCCTATTACAACCTCTTCCCATTCTAGAGCGTAAATGGGAAAGTATATCGATGGATTTCATTATAGGTCTTCCCAGGACACAAGGGAAAGATTGTATATTTGTGGTAGTAGACCGCTTGTCAAAGTTTGCCCACTTTTATTCCATCACCATGGAATTTAGCGCATATCAGGTAGAAGAATTATTTTTCAAGGAGGTTTTCAGGTTGCATGGACTACCCAAAACAATTGTGAGTGACAAGGACAACAAGTTTAAGAGCATCTTTTAGCAGGAATTGTTTAGATTGGTGGGTGCTGAGTTGAATCCTAAAACTAGCTACCATCTGCAAACAGAGGGGAAAATAGAAATAGTGAACAAACAGGTGGAAGGTTACCTCTGGAATTATGTAGCAGGGAAGCAAAAAGCATGGGTCAAATGGATTTATTTAGGGGAGTATTGCTACAACACCACTCACCACTTGTCCATTGGTATGTCTCCTTTCAAAGCGATGTACAATTATGATCCCCATAGTTTTGTTGAAATTGTGTTTGGAGATAGCAGGGCTCCCATGGAAAAAGAATGGATACAGGAAAGCCAAGACATCCTTAAAGAACTCAAAGACAATTTTCATAGAGCTCAAAACCAACAGAAAGTATATGCGGACAAAAAAAGGGTGGAACGTACTTTTGAGGTAGGGGACTTGTTCTACTTGAGATTACAGTCATACATACAAGCATCTATTAAGAAGAGTGGATCTGAGAAACTCAAACCACACTTCTATGGGCCCTATGAAGTACAAAGGAGAGTTGGAGAAGTTGCATATGAACTAAAATTACTACCAGAGAGAAAAATCCACAATGTTTTCCATGTGTCTTGTCTAAAAAGGGCTTTGGAGAACCATGTTGTAGCTAATGAAGAGATACCTCTAATTGATGAAGAGGGGCACTCGATTTTGATTCTAGAGGAGGTCTTGGAGGTAAGGGAGAAACAATTAAGGAGCGGGAATATCAAGGAGTATTTGGTCAAATGGAAGAATTTTCCTATAGAAGATGCAACTTGGGAGAATGAACAAGTGTTATAGAAAACAAGTACAACATTGCTTGTGGGCAAGGAATTTCCATTAGGGGAGACTGTAATGTCCCCCTCTCCTTGAAAGGACCATGGAGGACTTAGTAGTCTAGTCACCCCTCTCAACTATAGTCCAAAAGGAAAAGGGGTAGGTGTTAGAATATAATGGATGTGCTCATTTTACCATTGACAATATCACTATTGTCACCCAACCATAGGCCGAAGCCACCCTCCGAGCACCTTAAAATTCACAGAGAATCACTCTGGAAGCAAACCCTAGGCTAGATAGCCAAACAAAGGGTTGCACACCTTTCCCCAAGGATAGTGCACCAACAAGAGATGATCAGATAGTCCAAACCCTAGCCAAGAGATAGTCCAAGCCAAAACGTAACTTCTAGTTGCAATATCTACACCGACAACTCTCCTCCAAACCTACACACAAAACTGTGCACTGCAGTGCGCACAAGTGCTACTCTGCAATTCTGAGACTTCCTGCCAGAATGAGAACTGGCCTCCTATATTTATACTAATTCTGGCTAACTTCCTAGGCCAACTTCTCATTTTGGGTATCTGTCTATTCAATATATATTAATTATTCTGGCCGACTTCTTCTCTTGGAGGCTAATAACCTAATATAAGTTATCTTGTTGAGCCGACAAGTCTCTTAGGGTTATTATCCAACTCATTAGGGTTTCTCTTGCTTCTCGGAGTATTCTATTCTCGTCAGGTTTACACATGGAGGTAAATACCTCCCGCATCTACCATAATATAAACACTCCCTCCTAACTAGGGATGTATTACATGTAATGGTCTTGAGCACAAACATACCATTCACCTGGTAGCATCAACATAGTTGTATATAATATCTTATGATTAGATCATGAGCACCATAATCATCATTAGTGTTATCAACTGCATCATCTCTCGAAACCATACTCTATCTGAGTAATCAAACATGATGCTCACTCCACATAGTGACACATGATTCATTCTTCTAATCTAGACATACGTCCTAGAAGAGTATATGTTCTGAACCATTTTCTGTCTGGGAAATCTCTATCCTTTAATCATCCATCTGGATGATAATCATTTACCAAACTGCTGATAGTCTTCAAGGCAATTAGAACAAAATAGAACACAACTGTGTCTATACATAGTAGTACATAACTACAATCCAGTGGTACACTACCACACCAAGTAGAAAACAAGTACTTGATCAGTAACGTATAGTCACGAACATTGGAACACATCCACCACAGTAGTATATATCTATTGTCATACAATCTTCATAACAATCATTTGATATCAACCTGCACAGAAACAATGTTATGACATAAACTGAATCATCTGGGCCATTCTTCCACTCACATCTGTGAGATCTCGGAAGAGAATCTGCCCTAAAAAAATAAGACATCAATGATGGGCTATTTGGACTATTCGTCTCAAGCAAGGAAGAATAATTGTCCTGATTTCTGAGCCTGGACCATTCCCCACCTTGGGCCATTCCTCTGACACTAAACAAAGTGTAACCTGGAGAGAATGAGTCTTCCCTAAAGAATGCCTATCCCTGATTGTTGAGCCTGGACCATTCCCCACCCTGGGCCATTCCTTAGGCACTAAACAAAGTGCAACCTGGAGAGAATGAATACACCCTAAGGAATGACTGTTTGGACCATTTCCTCTGCTAACCACAAGAGGAAAAGACTGTCTTGTACCAACCTCCAAAATGGACCATTCCTCATGTTTACCACAATGAGAAATCGTTTTTCGGCGAGGCATGCCAATCTTCTTGAGTAACCCTCAAGAAGAGAGACTTCCCTAGACCACTCCCCATGTTAAACACAATGGGAAGTCATTGTCTATGGTACATCAACAATCTGTACCATTTTCCGAACTGGAAAATGTTTGTCCATCAGAAATCTCAATCCACTTTCTGAACTGGAAAGAATCTGCTCATCTTGTACCATTCTTTGAACTGAAAAATGATTGTCCATCAATCAATAATACATCAGTGATCCCTCCCAACCTGGAAGTTATCTCTTCCTTTCTCAATAAGGAAGTTGTCTCCATGAGCTCCAGCATGAGTACACAAACTCTTTCATCTTGAACAGAGGATTTACCAAGATGTCTACTCATATGTGGAGATATGTATTGGAGAACCACTTTCTCCTTTCTGGACTTCATCACAGATAATGTAATGCTTGATTTCAAATGTACTTCGGTCTAGAACACTAGTTTTCTCTAAAGGCTTCATGTAGCTCTGATCAATAAAGTATATCATTGTTGGAAAACTGGAACATATCCATGTGGCACTTCTTCTGTCATCATGAGATCTGATCTTTTGAGTAATCATCTTGATACAATATCTTTGTTATAGAAAATCTTCACCATGCTTCTGCTGTGCACTGGAGGTTCTCCACCAAGTTATCTTCTTCCATCTGCATACAAGGGTGTCTTTCTAGTATGCTTCCAAGTCTTGAGGTTTCTCTTCATACAGTCTTTGCATTCATCTGATGTAGAACTCCAACCCATGGATATTGTAGATGATATAATGACTTATGTAGAGGTATGTTTGGTTTACTGGAACAAGTAATCATCATAGTCTTCTCCCTCCATATGGGAGAACCTCTAGTTATGGATCTTGCAATTCTTTTATTCATAAGTATTCCATACACTGTTCTTCATCATAATTTTCAGTTCTTCTTGATTGCTTTCATATCAGGCTGGTAACCTTGTGATTCTTGATACAATGACTGGTTGTTCAGGCTTCTCTTCTTTCTTGGAATCTTCATGTTCTTCCTTATATTTTTCTTTATCTCTTGGGTCCATGGAGTTTATTATAGATTCCATGCCCTAAAGATTCCACTTCTTTCTTTCATCATAGGATCATGGATCTGGATGGACAACCAGGGATACTTTAAGGATTTTCTAAGGTCGAACTGAACATGTATTTCTTTTCATGGTTGCTACCATGGATATATGGATCATAGGATTAGCTCCCTCCTAATCCTTGCTTCATGTATGAATGCATGCTCTTGTTTTTGGTGATATATAATTGGATCTCTCCATCTAGGTGAGTCCACACTTTCGTCTGCATTCTTATTCCCTTCTGCAAAGTGTTATAAGTCTTTCTCCAATTTCCTCTTGATTGTTGACTTCTTTCCGTCTTTGCTTCTTCTAAGTCTCTTCAGGATTGGTTCTGATTTTGGATTATCTTGTACATGATTTGTTTGATGTATTTCATCCTTTCATGTGTATTATCTAACTTTTATAATGATAGCAATCCTTATCTTGTTGTTCTTCCATAGGTATAGTTCTTCTTGGAACATATTATCTTCTAAGAGATAGATATACAATATATGTACAAAGATTATGCAACCAGGATATGTACAAGAACTAAGAAAAGTATTGTTACCTTTAGAATAAGAAGTCTCTTTCATCTTGCTTAGTCTTCTTTGTGGGTTCCTTTTCTTTGGCAACTGATGCTTCGTGTGTCTCCTTCCTTTTCTTTAGCTCGGGACAATGATTCTTGTAGTGACCATACTTTCGACAGTTGAAGCATTGTATTTTTGAAATGTCTTTCTCTTGATTTGGCTTCCTCCTTGATCCAAACTTCCTTTTGTTCCTGAAATTCTTGAATCTTTTTGTGAAGTCTTGATCATCGTACTTCTTTTGGGGTTTCTCTTTGTTAATGTTTATGCCATTATTATAGTTCTTTGCATTTCATTAGATAAGAGCATAATAAGAACAAGATCACTGAGAAATACACATTCACAAGAGACACATCATTTATCCTGGGAAACCCTCTAGAGGAAGAAAACCCAGCAAAAAATTCCTTATCATAAATATCTTATACAATGTTCAAGAGATAACTCAAACCAATACAGAAAGTCCTCCCCAAGAGATGCACCACTCTTCTTCTCCTCTCTCCAACTTGTAATTGCAGCTTGCCTCATAAGAGAATGAGCAAGTGAGTTGTGTGTAAGAAGTGAGGCGCTAGCCTCTTATTTATATCAACCTGGCACGAGTAAAAGGTCACAATATGGCAGGGCCGACCTCTCACTCTGGGTGGGTAAACCCACCTTTAATTAATTCTGGGTCTTCCATTATAACTTCTAGGGCCGACTTCTTATTATGCACTTTGTAATTGTCCGATGATCAATCTGCAAAAGGGGATTTGGTCCTTATACAATTACCGACATGATTAATCCTCAATGGGGATTAATCCAATAACAATAATAATAATAATGACATGATTAATCCGCAATGGGGATTTAATCCAATAAAAAAATAATAATAATGACATGATTAATCCACAATGGGGATTTAATCCAATAACAAAATNTCTTCGCAGTTACATTATTTCAACACTCCCCCTTAACAAGAAGGGTATTCTTCATCAGCATCAGGCGAGAGAGGTCTGCATCATTAGTGGCATCTTGGAGGACAGTATCGTCAATATCATCTTGAACCATTTTCTAGCACATTTACGAGTCATCGAAATTTTTCTTCATCAGCAACATCATCACTCTCGAAGGAATGCTATCATCATCTGCATCAAACATGTATCAGTAAAAATGATACCTCATTATAGCACTAGGTTGTCACATCACAGTACTACACTAGCTCAATGTCATAGCGGTTAAGCTGGTAGCTCAGTGTCAGTCACATCTTGCTTTACGTCTAACAACTAGTTCAGAAGCATGACTCATCTTTCTTTACGTCTAACAACTAGGTTAGAAGCAAGGAATCAATGACGTTATGCTTTAAGTCTAACAACTAGGTCAGAAGCATAACTCATCTTGCTTTACGTCTAACAACGAGGTCAGAAGCAAGGATCACACGACGTCATGCTTTACGTCTAACAACGAGGTCAGAAGCAAGGATCACACAACGTCATGCTTTACGTCTAACAGCGAGGTCAGAAGCATGACTCATCTTGCTTTATGTCTAATAGCGAGGTCAGAAGCAAGGATCACACGACGTCATGCTTTACGTCTAACAGCGAGGTCAGAAGCATGACTCATCTTACTTTACGTCTAACAGCGAGGTCGAAAGCAAGGAATACATCTACTCCCCCTTTCAGGGAATGTCCTTTCAGACAATACCAAGCTTATCTTGAAAGTGTTCAAACTTTACACGAGATAGAGCTTAGTCATCACATCAACAACTTGTTCTTCCGTGCTAATGTACTGGAGCTTCAATGCTCCTCTCTATACCATGTCGCGGATGAAATGATAGTGGATCTCTATGTGCTTCAACCTGTCATGGAACACAAGATTCTCTGTCATTTTAATACAGCTTTGATTGTCACATAGAATCACGGTTGCTCTCATCTCTAAATCAAATAGGCCTGTCAACAACTTTCGAAGCCATATAGCTTCGCAGCTAGCAGAACATGTAGCAATGTACTCTGCTTCCACTATGCCGAGAGAAATACTGGATTGCTTCCTACTCTGCCATGAGATCATAGCTGATCCCAAACTGAAAAAACATCCAGAAGTTCTTTTTCTGTCAGCAACGCTTCCTGCCCAATCTGTATCAGTATATCCACTCAGTGTGAAGTCATGATCTCCATCATAGCTGAGACCATAATCCATTGTACATTTAAGGTACCTCATCACATGTTTTGAAGCCACTAGATGAACATGTTTGGGATCTACCAGAAACTGACTCAAGGTGTTCACTGCAAAATAGATGTCTAGTCTGGTGTTCGTTAGGTACATCAACGATCCAATAATCTGTCTGTACAGAGTGGAATCTATCAAATCTGACGAAGTATCGACCAAAAGCTTCAGCTTTGCTTCCATGGGTGTATTCATGGACTTTCATTCTAGCATGTCGAATCTCTTTAAGATTTTGACTATGTACTTCCCTTGGTTAAGGAAGATTCTTTTCGGACTCTGCCATACCTCAAGACCTAAGAAGTAATGCATTAGGCCAAGGTCTTTCATTTCAAATTCAACGGCAAGTCTCTATTTACATTCATCGATGAGTTTTTCTTCTTTAGTTAAGAATAAGTCATCCACATATAGTAATAGTATTATTGGTTCATTCTCGATGATCTTGAAGTAGAGATTTGAATCTGCTTTACTCTTGGTAAAGCCCAAGCTCGTCAAGAACTGTCTATACAGCCATACCAAGCTCTGGGAGCTTGCTTCAATCCGTATAAGGCTTTCTTCAATCAACAGACATGAGACTTCCTGTCTTCAACCTCAAATCCTTGGGGTTTCTCTATATACACTTCCTCTTCAATAATACCATTCAGAAAAGATGTCTTCACATCCATCTGGTGTAGCTTCCATTTCATCTTGGCAGCAAGAGCTATAATGGTTCTGATCGAAGTGTATCTGGCCACAGGAGCGAATGTATCTTCCTAGTTGATTCCTTCCTTCTGGGAAAAGCCACGAGCGACAAATATTGCTTTATATTTATCAATACTTCCATCAACATCATCTTTTATCTTGAAGAGCCATTTTGATGATACCACATCCTTACTTTTTGGTCTGGGAACAATTTCCCATACATCATTCTTTATTATGGATTGGTATTCCTCTGTCATGGCATCTGCCCATTCCTTCTTCTGGATGGCCTCTTCAA
>ML801344.1:181941-194787 GCA_009831015.1 Picea engelmannii
TGGACAATTATTTGCCTTGTGTCCCATCTTATCACAATGATAGCATTGTATAGATGAGAGATCTCGTCCCTTGCGTTGTCCTTTCTTCTGAAAATTTCTTGAATGAGATTCTTGGTTATTGAACTTGTTTGATGGTTGCGGTTCTCTATGACATTCCCTTTTGAAGTAGGGTTTCTTCCTTCCTCCTTTTGTATGAGTAGCTGGGGCTTGATCATCGTCCCTTGCTAGTAGTGCTTCACGGTTGGCTACCCTTGTCTCTTCTTGGGTGCATTCTTCCCATAGGCTTTCAAACTGTAGTTTCTCCTTTCTGCCACATACTGACTGGATGAAGGCATCCAAAGGTCTTGCGAGACCATTTAGGGCGGTTATTACAAATTCGTCTTCGTCGATGGTGTCTCCAATTGCTTTCAACTATTCTTTTATCTTGGAGATTCGGGAGAAATATTCTTGAATCATTTCTCCTTTCTGCATCTTGGTATTCTTCAACTCAGTTCTGACATTCATCTTTTGATTGATGTTCTTTCCTTCATATAGTTTTCTTAGACCATCAAACATCTCCTTCGGGGTTTCTTTTGATGATACATACGGGATCAGGTGGTCTTTGATTGAGTCTGCAATGATTCTCTGAGCCCTGATTGAGTCCTTATGATGCTTCGCTTTCTCTACGACATCTTCAGGTTCCTTCACTTCTTCTTTGATAAATCTTAATAGGTCATTCTCTACAAGGATCAGACCAATCCTATACTTCCAGGAACAGAAGTTGCTTATGCCTTCTAATTTCTCAACAGGCTTTGTGCTTGCAGACATCTTGTACTTTTAGCAACAAAAATAACCAAAAATTGAAAGTGCTCGAAATCAAGTTTTGACCTTAGCAGGAAGTGCGCTTGGCTGAGGCGAGTAGCCTGGTGTCCTCAGATCTGAGAAAATCCAAAATTTTCCCCGTCAAATCTGATCTGCGGATTTCTGAAATGGTGCTTCCGGTACTTCTGGTGCTCCGGTACTTATGGTACTGGTTTTCTGGTACTTCTGGTACTTTTGTGAAACTAGTGTTTCACTTTCCAGGAGATCCATCTGTTGCACCTCTTTCGTCACCTTGGTGAGCAGAATCGAGGTGCTTGCATGCCCAGTTGGGTCTGCTGAGCAGGACAACTGTAGAGAAAAGAGTTAGAGAAAGAAAAAACAAAACTAAGACTAAGAATTAAACAAATAAAAACTAAAATCATAAGCATAGGGACATAGCGATAACAAGAACAAAAATACCCATGTCACCAATGTTTTGAGGCTGATCTATTGATGAAATCAAAGAACCAAGAAGAAAGGGGACTATGAGTCCCTTCTTCCTCCAAGGGAAGGCTCTTGGATCCTCACAAGCTTGCTCTCCTTACAACAAAGAAAATGAAAATGGTGATGAAAGAAATCTTTGCAAATCCACTCAATGGAGAGGTGGATTGCTCAATGAAATGGTGCCAATGTGTTCTTTCCAAGGATGGAGTCCTTAAAACAATATAGGTAGCATAACATTACTTTGAATTCCTTGAGAAAATGAGGTGAATTCATGGCTTTTTATAGCATTGCTTTGGGTTTTTGTTTAACTGCCTTGTAGTGTGAAAAGAGGCCATTTAGGGCATTTTTAGGTCTTTAACCAGCCCACCATTCGAATCCAGCTTGGATTTGGAGGTCAAATCGGCTTGGGAGCTGAACCATAAGTGGTTGGGAGGCTGACCACATTCATAAATGCGTTGTTTAGCAAGTGCGCGGCTTTTTGCGCTAACAGGCGCACATCGTGCACGTATGCGCGCTTTCTACATTCCTGTTCCGCGCATGTGCGCGCGCGCCCAACTTCTGTAAAGCACTCTTCAATTTTTCACTACTTTGTATAGTTTTTGACCTTTTTTGAATGTTGTGATATTAATTCAGGGCCATGAATGACTTCATTACTGTTTGACAATGTTGAGTTCTTGTAACCATGTGTGGACGAAATTTCAGTGATAACAGATGCCCCCTGATGGATGAGGTTAGGAGCATACGTATATCCGAAATCTATCAATGTTTCTTCTACTGGAAATGTTGTTGTAAGATAGAGCAATAGTGGGATCGTGTAGAGCGATCTGTTGGAGAAAAAAGGAACCGGTAGGACCCGATCTTGCATGAGGTGTATAAAATAGAAAACTGTGTACAAATGAGGCAGGCATGCCCCATTCTCGTGTCATGTAACTCTGAAAAAAGGTGACTGAAGTGTTGGTGTAGACAACTGCAATGCCCTCGGGGGTGGTCATGATAGAGGCAGAAGACAATTCTGCAAATGAATATGCTCTGAATAGTAGGCATTGATTGCGGTAAGAAGTAGTAGCGATGATGTGGGCATTGATAGCCCTGCCAAGTTCAGAGGTCTTCGGCAAATAAAAGAACTAACTGCAATAGTCACAAAGTAAGACCCACCGTAACATGAGAAAGTGTTGGCGTCGAATGTTACGGGGGTCAATGACAGCAGGGAGTAATGGTGTTTCACCCTGTGCCGTCCGAGATCTCTCATTGAGTGGAGAATGAGAATCAAGATATGGTTGCCCTTCTGAAAAATGGTGTTGATGTCGACAAAAGGGGACGCGACTCCCAGAAGCAAAGGGCTTCATGAAATCTACTGAGGTGAGGAAGTCGCAAAGGTATATGGACGAAGTCAAGAAGTGGGAAGACTCAAGACTGCCCTTGGTTGGAGGATGTATGAGATAAAAAGTGGTCACAACCGTGGAACGAGGTCAAGTGTCAGGGGGATGACAAGACTGGTGATAAGTTGTGCCAGAGGCGGGACAATGTGCACAAATTTAGAGTGTAGAGGTAAGTGACCTGTCGGGTGCTCTGAAGATATGGACGATGCTGGCAAGGGTAGATGATAAGTAATGCTCCAACCGAGGGTGACATGGGTTGTGTGTGGCCAAAAGGAAGGAAGCAAGTCGCCAAAGGTGACGAAAAAAAGAGAATGTAACGACTGGAAATAAAGGCGTTTGTACAATAAATAACGAATAATTTGGGGAGAAATGTACAAATACAGAAACGGGTGCCCCAGTGTGATATGGGTGGCCCATGGAGGGAAGAATTTTCTTGGAAAACTGATGAAGGGTGGGGGCCCCATTGGTGAGTTTCTGTATGAGGTAGGTGAAAATGAAGGTAGGTTCGCAGATGGGCAAACTGATTGCGGATGAAATGGAGGGTTCATGATACTGCAGAAGTGCAGGTAAAAAATAGAACCGTAAAGAGATAATATGGGAGTCCGTGTGGGAAAGCTAGAAAAATGAGGAGAAGGAGTATGTGGTTGATCCGCGACATGATGAAAGACTATCGGGACTCCCATACCTAAAGGGTAATGAAGAACAACATGAGTGTCAAAAGTGGAAAAAGGTGCTATAAATGAGACAACTCATGTGGGTAAGAAAGCTACCGGGTAATAGTACCGAAGGTGCAAAATGGAGGTGTGGGTATTGCAGAGCCGGGAATGGGGATCCTAGAGGTAAACATCAAAGGGTGTGACTGGAAATGAAAGTGAGATACAATGGGAAAGACTACATGCCAGTGCTGAGTATATACCTGAAGGGGTTGTGTCGTTGGATGATGAGCAAGTACCTACACACATGAAAACCAAATACCCAAAGTGAACAATATCTAAAGAGAATCAAAGATATGAGCATGTATTTGATAAATGTGATTATGCGCGTGCGTACCTGACCATGATATGAAAAAATGTGCCCCAGGGGCTTAGGATGAAAAGCGATCCAGGGACTGCTGTGATGTAGGTGACGGGATGCTGATCGCGTGGCTGAAGACGGTTTGAAAAATGGACACCTTGAGCTCCCGGAATGGTGAGTGGAAGTTTGGCAAAAGGGCTATATATAGTTGTAGGGCCCACATTGCCACCTCATTTGTACCTACTGCAATAGTGACTGGACGAGCAGTTTTCAGAGGAGATTGTGAGATTCGGGGAGGATGAGGCAGCCGATTGAGGATCTGCGAGTATCAGGTTAGTGGTCTGATCATCCTGCATAGAAATAGGTTTTCAATTTTTGGGCAGGGGCTGTACGGGGGGCCGTACAGAGGTTTTTAGAGGGTATGGGCCCCACATGCACGGACGACCTGGTGATAGGCACGCACGGATGCGCGCCTGTCCACTAGATATACACGCATGGGGGCCCGGGAGAGGGAATTTAAGGCGCGCCCGAAGGGCGCACCTGTGAGTTGAACAGGCACGCACTAGTGCACGCCTGTGGGGTTGACAGGCGTGCACCTGTGCGCGTCTGTATGGTGAAAAAGTGCGCATACGGGCGCGCCTATGAAGCAAATAGGTGCGCACTAATGCACACCTGTGTAGTGCATGGGCGCGCGTCTATGCGCGCCTGTGTAATGAACAGGCGCGCATGTGTGAGCGCCTGTGGGTAACAAAAACCGTGCCTAGGAGGCAAGGTTGAAGGGTAAAAAATGAGTCTTTTTGATATTGTTGATGGTGGCATGAGCTAATACAAGGCTCTGTGTTGTCTGCAGGTGGACGGTGGTGACGATGCCAGTGCGGTGGCGAGAGCGAGATTGGGCCCAGTTGCGAGACGTTGTGGCCATTGAGGGGCCCGATGTGCGTGAGACTTTGGCAACCTGTGGGTTGCTAAAGTTTTTTGAGTGCTCGTTGATATGGGCACAAGAGTATTTGTTACAGTTCCTGATCCAGAGGTGGAGTTCGGAGCTGCACTACTTCCTCATATGAGGAGAGTAGATCCCCTTCACTGCGGTGGAGGATATATATTTCTTGACTGGGCTCCCCTTTCGGGGAACGCCCCTACCAGCGGAGCCGGTGTTGCCCAGGACTATTGTTCTTGTCGAGATTGGCCAGAGATACTGCTCAGGTCGATACTTTATGTCTGGGACTGTGGTGAGTATATCGGCGATAGATGCCCTGGCGCATCGCTATATAGCATCGATGATTGTACAGGTATATGGATCATTGGCGACCCAGCAGATTAGTGGTGGCCAACTTTTGGTGCTGGAGAGAGTGTTGGCCGGCGAGCGGTTCTCTTGGGGGTTGACGCTGCATGTGAGGATGGTGGCACAGTTGGACCACTGTCGGTCCACTGGTGGAGGAGAATTTGCTTTTGGGTCCATCCTAGTGGCCTGGTTTTTAGAGAGGGTGCCTATGTTGCGCCTGAGGATTCTATTGGAGATGTCGGGGGCGCGAGAGCCGTGGTTGAGGCGGTGGTTGACAGTTTTTCTTCATCACGGTGGTGGCAAAGGTGGCCACTTCTTTTCGACAAAGGTGTCACAGGTATGGCGGCAGATGCCGCAGGTGATACTTCGGTACCCCTATGCTGGGGTGGACTTCCGGGGTGACCCAGACATGGTGCTGCCTCTAGGGGAGGTGTTTGACCATCGAGGTATGCTTAGTATTGGTGTGCATGTTTTTGGTTTATGTTGTTTTTTGAGATAGAAGTGCATATGTATATGATATAGATGTTGATACTATCTGTTGTTTGTTTGCATGTGCAGATGTGGCACCTCGCGGGTGCGAGGCAGAGATGCAGAGAGCCCCGGCTCGTTGAGAGCCGGAGAGACTACCACAGGGAGAGAGACGTCGGTGAGAGGATGTTGCGGGGCGACCAGCTGATCCAGAGAGGGCAGCGAGGAGGCGCCGGTTCGATGACCCTGGTGCGGGGCCATCACACGCTCCTCCGACGGCGGCCGAAGTGGATTTTGATGACATATGCCGTCGTCTGGAGATGGTGTTACAAGATGTGCCTGAGGGCATGTGGACGTGCATCCAGGATGAGAGTTTCCTGGAGCAGTGTGTAGGGTTACCTCCACCATGGCGGGCCATAGTGCGACGAGCAGCAGTGCTGGCTGCTATGACGAGTGGACGCCTGCCGCCGGGGCAGGAGGGTCCTGTGGGTGGACCACCACCGCCTGGGGCAGGGGGTGGTGGGCCGCCACCACCTGAGGGAGGAGCAGGTGGTGGCACGATAGAGGCACCATGAGTGGTGCATGATGTATATTTGTTTGTTTATGTTGTATATAGGCTGGTGAGCCCATGTTTTGTACCGAGGTGCTGCATTGGCCTGCGGATACATGTATTTTTGTATGTGAACATTCGAATGGCCTGATGGGCCTTTATATATATACATGAGTATACATTTTTGAGATCCTGATGTTGTCTACATGTTTTGTGCTGATGTTTTGAGTACGTCATTTCTATATATATGTTGTGACAGTTTTTTGTGATATGTTTATGTAGCTGTAGCTTGATGTGATATATGCCAATCTAACACCATGTTAGCTATGTGATCTGTTATTTGATTCAATTGTCTTGGAATATGTGTAAATGTAATGGAATCAAAATGTCGAGATAAAATCCTAACCTGCAGGTATTTGTGAAACAGGCACGGATCGCGTACGCGGTACACATTGTTGAGCTGGAGAACGACTAGTTGAGAGTCGAGGAAGACGCTAAGGTGACAAATGTGATGATGCTGGGCATCGGCCAGGAGGCCGATGACCGCAGTGTATTCAGCCTGGTTGTTGGTTGCTGGCCCCAAACATATGTCGTTTGAATGTAGCATTTCATGTGAGGGGGTGTAGAGAGCCCAAGAAGCCGAAGTGAGATTTTGTGTCCAACGGCTGGTGCCATCGGCGTAACCAATGTGGTAGGTTGGTGGAGGAATCATCTGTCAATAGCACAAAGGATAGTTTAGACGAGAGGGGAGGAAAAAAAGATAAAAAACGTTAGAAAAAAGAAATAACCTAAAGTAGAAGGACTACGTTTAAGCATAAAATTTCTTGAGATACAACCCATTGACGGGTTCCTTGAGAGAGAGGCCTTCGGGGGAGGCCAAGATGTATGCGCATTTGGTGAGGCAATGTTGGATGATGTAAGGGCCATGCCAAAGTGATTCGAATTTTCCGTGGCCAAAGGTATCATGAGCGATATCATAAGCCAGGACGAGGTCGCCTTCGCGGAATGATCGAAGGTTGACATGGTGATCAAAGGTAGCCTTGGATTGTTTTTTAGCTGCCTCGTTGTTCTGTAAG
The DNA here is from genome assembly GCA_009831015.1 of Picea engelmannii. Classification (NCBI taxonomy): domain Eukaryota; kingdom Viridiplantae; phylum Streptophyta; class Pinopsida; order Pinales; family Pinaceae; genus Picea; species Picea engelmannii. The sequence goes on from ML801344.1 coordinate 188,995, forward strand.
GAAGATCGACGATCTTCATCCAGAGACTCCAAGTTCAGCGAGCACTACTCCATTGGAGCAGTGTCAGGTAATAGCTCAATTGCGGTGCGTAAGGTGGGAATTTCGCACTCGATGGGAAGAGTTGCCTCGACCCCATGGACTAAATGGAATGGTGTGAAACCAGTAGCGGTTTTCACTGTCATTCGATAAGCCCATAGTGCAGAAAATAACATATGATGCCAATTGGTTTTATGTTTATTAACCGTGCGTTGTAACATGGTCTTGAGGACTTTGTTAACTGCCTCGACCTGTCTATTTGACTGAGGGTAATATGGTGAGGCAAACTCGTGAGAGAAGCCTAACCGGGATGAGAGTTCGACGAAGATCTCATTCTCGAAGTGTTTCCCATGGTCGGAAATGAGTTGGAGGGGTACTCCAAAACAGGATATGACGTGGTTAAAGAAAAAACGCGCTGCAGTGTCAGCGGTGTTGTTGAAAGTGGGCATAGCTTCGGACCATTTGGTGAAGTAATCAACGGCGACAACAATGTATTTGTGACCATTGCTGGAGGGGGGATTACAAGTCATAAAGTCGATGCCCCATTTACAAAAAGGGCCAGCAGTAATGACAGGGTGAAGAAGAGCGGGGGGAAATCATGATTTGTTGGCGTAGAGCTGACATTGCTCACATCGTTTCACGGCATGAATGCAATCGTGAAATAAGGTAGGCCAAAAGTAACCGGCTCGGATAATATTTTGAGCAGTGGAGATACCCGAAAGATGGACCCCACATGCGTCGTTGTGGCATTCGTTTAAGACTCTATCGACCTCATCAATAGTCAGGCATCGACGAAGAATGGTGTCGATGCCCTGCCGATATAGGATGTCTCCGATGAGAAGGTAGAGGGGGGCCTGATGGAGAATACGTCGACGATCATCCCGTGACAAGTGGTTACCGAACTTTTGAGTTCGGAGGTAGATTAGAAGGTCTTCGTACCAAGGATCATCCGAACTAATGTAAAAGAGATGTTCATTGGGAAAGTCGGTATTGACGGGGGCACTGGTGGTGTCAGAGGGGAGGGACGTGACAAGTTCGGCGAGAACGAGGGCCTTCTTACTCTTAGGTGTTGAGAACTCGAGGTCGTACTCCTAAAGGATAACAATCCATCGAGTGAATTTTCCATTAACTTGCAGATGACTGAGCAAGTACTGCATAGGGTTGGAATCTGCGACGACCTTTGTGGTGCGGAGCAGAATGTAATGGCGCAGTTTCTGGACTGTGAGGACAACTACGAGAGCAAGTTTCTCTTCGTGTTTATACTTCAAGGGTGGTCCTGAGAGGTTCTTACTAACATAATAAATGACGTATTGATGATTGTCATCTCTGAGCTGGACGAGGACGCCGGCTACTGATACAGCTGATGCTGATACGTAGAGGATGTAGTCATGATTATAGTCAGGTGCACTAATTAAAGGTGCATTTGAAAGCGTTGCTTTAAGATCATCAAATGACTGTTGGGCATGGTCATCCCAGTGAAAAGGGATGTTGTGACGTAGTAAGCAAAGGAAACCATGTGCGCGTATGGCGTAATCTGGGACAAAGCGTTGAAGAAAGTTAGCTTTGCCCTGAAGACTCTGAAGTTGCCGTAAATTCCGGGGAGGTAGAATTTCGGTGATAGCTTGGACTTTGAGGGGGTCCACGGTAATACCGCTTTGGGAAACAATAAAGCCGAGGAGGAGCCCTGCAGTGACGCAGAACACACACTTGAGAGGATTTAAGCGGATGTTGTACTGACGACACCGTTGAAAGATGATTCGTAAATCATCGAGATGTTGGGTGTGTTTCTTGGATCGAGCTGTGAGGTCGTCCAAGTAGGCGAGGATGATTTTAGCCAGATAATGGAAGATGTATGTCATCGCCCGCTGGAAAGTTGCGCCGACATTTTTTAAGACGAAAGGCATGACATGATATGCAAAGGTACCCCACGGGGTAGTGAATGTGGTTTTATACTGATCGGCTAGGTGGATTTGAATTTGGTTATAGCCAGAGAATCTGTCCATAAAGGAGAGAGCCTCATGGCCGACGTAGTCTTCGATAATTTGATCAATGAAAGGCGTTGGAAAGTTGTCTAAACGCGGATAGTGCCCTGTTTTTTGTCGACGGGTACAGGTTTGGAAATCCATGAAGTATAAGTGATGGGGTAAATAAACCCGGCAGCGCGTAATTTTTCGATTTCGGCTTTGATAGCCGCGGCTTTGGATGGGTGAAGCAGTCGCTGTTTCTGGCGAACTGGTGTGATGTCGGGCCAGGCGTCGATGCGATGTTGAACAATAGAGGGATCGAGGCCAGGCATTTCTGTGTATGACCAGGCAAAAATATCCCTATATTCCTGGAAGAGGGCTTTATATGCGTTGATTTCCTGAGGAGTGCAAGCAGCTCCAATGATGATTTCTTCAACGATGCCATTCTTAATGGAAATGTCGATTTTGATGGTGGGGGAAATGTTGGTTATATTACCTTCTTCAAAAGAATCAGGGGCAGGAATGGGATTGTTGAACCAATCGATAGGCCCTGATGGGATAAAATCCTTGGTTTCGACCGCGTAAATGGGGTTTTGGTTAGGAGGCATGCAGGCTTCCTGTGGAGAGAAGAGTGTGCGGTGATGTAGCGCATCCCAGGGAGAGTCTAGGTGGTTTATCTCTTCCAGTATTTCCTCGTCGTAGTGAAAATGTCAGGAATACAAGGGGTCATGAGGATTGATCTCGGTGACAGTGGTTGGGTGGTTGCCTCCTGGTGAAGAAACAGGGGGAACACGGTTAGGAGATGGTGCAGGTTCCCTCGACATAAAACATATATTGAAGTACTGAGGGGTACCTGTGGTGGTTGGGTGGAGAGTGTCCGTAGGGGAATGAGCAGGAGATTTGGGGGGGTTGCGGGGTAAATCCTCAGAGATGTCATTGAAGAACCATGGAGGCTTTGGGAGTGTCTCGGGCTCGGGAGAAATGACCTCCAGATACTCTAGTGACGAGGTAATGTCAATTATTGCTTCTGCGAGTTGGTGAAGTAGGGCCAATTGACGTTGCCTATATTCAAGGATCATAGGACATTGGTATGTAAAATGAGCTAATGAATCGCAGAGAGAGAAAGGGCGTCTCATACGTTCATTGACTGAAGTGGTGACATAGTGGATGTCAATGATATTTGTTGATGAGGACATAGCAGTACTGGGGTTGTTCTGGAAGTTATGGCATACAGCCGCTAATGTCTACCGAAAGCGTGGCAGTGCTGGGCAATGATGGGTGTAATGGCCATACTCTGAACATATAGCACAAGCATATTTGGTCCTCAACCCTTTACTACTGGAAGGGTGAGTGGTAGTGGTGGGACTAGCAGTAGTGGCGGGTGTTGTGGGAGTTAGATTGAGGGGGATCAAATTCCATAATTCAGGTAGTGATGGACAATTGTTGATTTGGTGGCCCTCGTTCTCACATAGTGCGCAAGGTGGTGGGATGTGTGGAGGAAGTGGAGTGGTGGGCTCTTTCTTCTTTCTCCTGCCCCCAGCTGTAGCCGAGAGGTTAGTGAGTGGGGGGGTGGTGGGGGTGAGGACGTGAATCGTCATGGGGAGGCCTTCCTGTGCGGGAAGGGATGGTCGAGGGACCATCTCACGTGGGTGTAAATACCATACTGGGATGGATAACACCATATTGGGTAGTGTGAGCATTGCGTCTACCTGAAAAGATTCTATACCTGGTGGAGGGTAAAAGAAGGGAATTTGGGTAGGGGGTTGGGGGACTGTCTCCCAGATGGGATTATACCCTTGAGGGGATGTGGATTTGTGGACTGTTGAGGTCGACGAGTGCGCAGGAGGCTCCGGCGGGAGTGGTTCTGCGACTATTGGGACGTCAGGAATGATCGAAGCCTCCTGAGGAGGAAGAACATCCTCTGTGTGAGTTCCGTTAGATGATACGATACATACTTGATTAGGAGGATGAAGGAGTGGTGGTGCTCCATGGTACGTCCCTAACAAGGATGGATCTTTGAAAATCCCAGGACCCATCTCGATGAGTGGATATGCGTCTTGGTTTGTGTGGATGAGGGGAAGAATGTTACCGAGGCTGGCAGATGGGTTAGGCTCATAATGTGAGACTTGGTCAATGGTCACGATCTTCCCGTTGTGGGGGAACATCATTGTCCAAAAGACGGATGATTCCACTGCCTTCATAGCATACATGTAGCTACGTCCGAAAAAGATATTATAATCGAGAGGGGCGTCGATAACTTCGATATCGATGAGAATAGTCTTGCCCCCGAGTTCAACGGGGACATTTTGGAAGAGCCCTTCAGGAGAGGATGGTCGCCCGTCATAAGCTCGTAATGTGATGGAAGAGGGTATGAGTTCCGGGGAACCAAGTTTCTTCCATACTGTTTTTGACATACTGCATGTAGATGCACCTTCATCGATGATACATCGATGAACTGTGATGTTCCGTATTTTTACTGGTATTTGAAAAGCGATCAAGGCAGGAAGATGAGGTTCTCCACTGTCAATATCAAAGGTGATGAGGCGAGTATCAGCAGGGTCGACTGCCCCCAAGGCGGAAAGTAGTGATTTCCGCTGCATAGGACAAGTCTGGAGGACTTCCAAGACTGACATTGCAGCCGGGGATTGCGCTAAGTCGTCTACCAAGCTATAGTTATGAGCTTCCCTAGCCTGTGGGTTGTGGACATTCCTGCGCAAGGGGATGCAAGGGATGCGTAGTCGTGGTTCGGTGGAAGGGCGAGGATCACCAACGGGGGTCCCGTCGGTGTAGGTTTTGTCTCTGGAGATATGGGAACAGACTTGACAGGGGTATGATACTGACGATTACGGGTTTGCAGAAGGATTTCTTCCTCGCTGGTGAGGAGAATTGTACACTCTGCTGGATTGTTGGGGTTGTGGTATTGTCCCACCTGAGGTGGGGGATGCTGTGTGTCCTATTGGGTGTTTATCACACCTTGATGTGGGATAGGATTTTTCAGCATGGCGGGAGGGGGTTGTTGCACGTATTGTTGTGGTGCCTGCTGAGGGGTGGTTTGTGCAGGAGAATGGGGAAGACTGCATGAATATTTTAATCGTTTGAAATCAATGATCTGGGGGAAATGATGAGTGTAATGGCCGAACTCACCACAAAGGGCACAAGGGAAGATGGTTTTAACATTAGTCCGCCCTTGGCGTTTGTTATTATTGCCCCCTTGGGGGTTTTGGTTCCCTTGGTTCTGGTTGCCCCCAGTGGGTTGGTGCTGTGGGGGTTGATTCTCGCCTTGACCTGGGTTGTTTTTATTCCTATTCCGTCCTTTATTCTTAGCATTGTTCGATGGATGGGTTGGATTGGTTGTGTTCAAATATTCAAAATTGTGGTATTGTTGAGCAGCAGAAGGTTGAACAAAATTTACCCCCGCATGAGGATGTGGGGGAGCCATGGGTTGTGGAGGACTAGGAAATGGGAAGTACGGATTTTGTGGTGGTACCGATCCATAAGGTACATAGGAAGGCGTCGTGATTTCACTAGTACTATAAGCTGATGTTGATGGAGTACCACTATTGGTGGGAATAGGTGGATGTATGGGAGGTGTCGGCGGTGGTCCACTGATGGGTGGAGGTATAGAAACAAGGTATGGCTGTTGATAAGGAGGTGGGGGGTAATAAGGAGTGCCCCCATATGTCGGTGGGTATTGAGGTGTTCCATACATCGGTGGTGGTTGGGGTTGTGGACCATGGTGTGTGGTGGCACCTATTAGTCCGTCTGCTGAGTGAGACATCCCAGGTTTGTCTTG